>VXAZ01003471.1:1268873-1281211 GCA_013399875.1 Gymnorhina tibicen
GCCCCGCGTCCGCTCCTCACCAGCATCCCTGGCTCCTCCCGCCCGCCGACCCGGGCCGCGTCCAGCAGTCGCGGTGTCAAGCGAGATAAAACTAATCCGGCTTTGACAGTCTCCCACCCACCCCGCCCTCCCCAGCACTTTTTGTGTCTTCGTTCTCCCGTGGGAGAGTGTAGGAAGCGGGGCGAGGAAGCGGAGCGCAGCCCAGCTGCGTGATCCAGAGGGAGGCAGGCATTGCACAAGGCGTTGCACAATCCTTTTAAACAAGCCCATCTCCAAACGCCGGGGCTGCGCGCAGGCAGAGGGCGGCAGCGGCTGTCGGGCACAGGCCACCAGCCGCCCTCCCGGGTCTGTCCCCAGCGCCCCGCCGCTGCGGACCGCGGGCAGCCGCGAGCTCCAGGGACAGCCCTTTGCGCCTTTGAAGCTGTGCTAATTGGAGGAATAGATGCAAAAGTTAGAACGAAGGTCGCGGGGAGGCCGAGGAGAGTCCTCGAGGGGCTTGCGGGGTGTGAGGCATAGAGCGAGCCTGAAAATAACGGGGAACAGAGGGGGAAGGGAAAGGGGAAGACGGACACGACGGTATCAAACACTTCCTACCGGCGATTACAGGGCTCAATGTGAGCATCCCTCTCCGCAGAGGAAAGCTTTCTGAACTACGAATTTAAGTCCTTTGGTTTGGTATGCCTCGTCTTGGGTTTATTTCTTAATTTTCACTTCCATGAGAAATCACTAGCGCCTTCGCAGAAGTAACTCGCAAACCCTGGTGTAGGAGGGAGAGGGGACTCGGGCACTTCTACGTTGCTAAAACTGAGACTGTTAACGGTATTTGCAGCTCAGGGGGAAACGAGGCAACCGCCCTGACCTTAGGTAATTGAAATTTGATGGTTAAACTAATTACGCTCTTATTCTAAGGGGAAAAAAAATACTTATTGAACGTCAGCCTGTCTGCCACATCTGGAGTAGGCGCGAACTTTTCGGATTATTTTTTTTCATCTTTACAGGAAAGCATATAAACACATAGAAATATTTACCGCGCCCTTTGAGAATATAATTGCTGAGTGGCTAATCTCATCTGCTGGTATGGGAAAATACTTCTAATATATCAAGCGTAAATATGAGACGGTTTAGATCTTGCCCTCCTAAAGATATTACATTAACAGTTATCCAGGTTTAAATTCAGATTATTGTCTTTTGCAGTTTTATAGATAATGGATACATGCAATAAAATTCTATTTGAATATATATTCTATCTAACAAGACACACATCGTATCGATTTATATTTTATCCACAGACACACAGGCATGCACATTGCATGCGGCTTGTAATATGTTAGAACATTTCCAGCACTTGGGTATACTGGGATACTTATCTAAACAATCACTCATTTCCTCCTACTATCGAATGTCTAATTTGTAAAGAGAGTTAAAACACATTTACTTACTCATTTCCAACAGCACAGCTATGGAACTCTAACTGGCGTAATAGATAAGTTTCTCTATTTACTCTGCGTGGAGAGGAAATGCGGTTACACACACGCGGTTACACACAGAGACAGCCGCAACTCTTCAACAGCACACATTTGACAGAAAAGGGGAGATTGTTTTATTTATATTCAAAACAACAACAACAAAACAACAGCAACCCATTTCCTAAAAGAAAAAAGGTCCCATCTACATGACTGTAAAAAATAAAAGATTGCCAAAGTCCACCACGATAGCATTTTCGCGGTGTAAAGAGATACATGCACACGTAGAGACGCATACATACAAATACCTGCCGGCTAGCACCAGATGAATTACACTGGGGTATCGTAAATATTATCCTCGGCATAAGTCCTGAGGCACTATGGCCGGAGCACTACAGCGGGCTGCTGTGTTCCCACGCCACAGTAAAACACAACGAAAAGTGTTGTCTCGGTTTGTAAGCCCAGCGCTATATTGGGAGAGTTGACCGGGCTCGGCTTCATATTATTTACTGTGATTAGATCTCAAAGTTTCACCGTGCCTCTTTCTACGGTGGGGCTCTGGCGCTTGGTTAGAGAGGAGAAGGACTCGATTTTGTATACGAGTGTAAATCTGCAAGGTGACCTGAGCTGCTCAGCTCAAGTCTGGTTTTCTCGTGTGGTTCTATTAGTCCGCGAAGATGTGCTGAGGCAGGACCTCCAAAAGGCCTGTTCCGTGTCTTTGTGGTTTTGTTATCATAAACAAGAACCCAGCCAAGACCACCAAGTGTTATCTTGCACACGGCCATTTCGACATTTTACTGCAAGATTTATGGCTGTAATAAACAATCTCAAACCCTTTTTTTCCCCCAGTACTTCCCTTTAACAAACTTGTACCATCACCCTAAGTTCTCAAAGAAAGAAAAGGATAGGATAAAATAGGCCAGCTCCCTTATTTTTCCAGAAGAACTAGAGGCTCGATTTCGCTGGAGAAGGAGACTTCAATCAATTAATAAAGAAGCGAGAGTTTTCTGGCCGAGGCTGGCCGAGAATGGGATGGGGACAGCACTGGAATTAAGTTGAGAGGGAGAGAGTAAATTTTCATGCACCAAGAAGAGGCAACTCAATACATACCGAAAGAGGGGGAAAAGGGCATCCCTCTTTTTTCTGGTGAAACAAACAAGCACTCCTGCTACCCTCCACATACGCAGCTAAAACATAATTACCACAAAAGAGAAAATAATAACAACAGCAATAATAATACTACTAGTAGTAATAATAATAGTAATAGTAATAATAATAATAATAATAATAATAATAATAATAATAATAATAATAGTAAGTCAAGTCAACCTCTCGCCGTGGCGGGCATCCTCCACCGAGAGCGGTAGGAGGAGGAAGAATCGCACTAGCAGCCTGGCTTGACTTTGATTTGAACCATTTTGAATATATTTAGTCCCAGCTTTCCCCTCTTGAATGCGAGGCTGTCCCAAGTTTCAAAGTGACCGAAAAGTGACACCGTGTGCATTTTGTTTCTTATTAATCTTACACATTGACAGTCTTTGTTAAATAACAAGGCGTGCCCTTCACCAGGCGACATTTTCATATTTGTTAGACGCGGTGACCTGAAGTTCACCTCGGCCTTGGACTTAGTTTTTCTAAAAGGTCTATAACAGTGTCTTTTAGATAGCAGGGTGCTTTGCCCAGGTCACTACTTCTAAGGGAAAAATACGAAAAAAATCGAGGGAAAATGTAAACGTTATGGAATGTATCGACTGTATTCCTTTCTTTGTTCCTGGGAATGATACAGCCCTGAGGCTGCTCCTGCCTCCGCGGACGAGAGCGTCCTTTCCGATGGGCGCTGCCGGGGCAATGTTGGCATTTTTGCCCCAAGTTCAGCATTTGGTAAAAGCGGTGGTTTCCCTGGCACTGGGACTCCTCTTAACAACAGGATAGTTGGCGGGATTTGCTCACTCTGTCCTGGTGTGCTTAAAAAAACACATGTAAAATGTGATTTGTGCCCGGATTTTAAATGAATGGTCTTTTGAGCAGACCTTCCACGCCAGAGAGCAGCGTACTGAATGCAGAGAGTGAAAGGATAGAAAGAGTTAGTCTCAAATTATTAACTGTTCTGTTCTAACCTGTTGCCTTTCTTTTTTTTTTTCTTCTTTTTTTTTTTCTTTTTCTTACGGGGGGGAAACAACAATAATTGAAAAGAGTCAATATGTATGTAAGTCGCGGTTTCAACTGCCTTGAAATTATTCCCATTGATATTTTTATTCTAAACCAGATTTAAAATATGGAATCCGGACCACTAATTGTTTTAGTGAGGAAGTAAATGGATTTCTGTCACCTACTCTTGAGTAAGCCGGTTATAGTAACAGCTTTCATTCTGGGTATATCAAAGACGCATTGTTATTCTTGGAAACAATCCGCCTGCTATTCTCTAACAAAATAGATATTTGGCTACGGTTTTTAGCTTGTTATCAGGCTTCGCTCTTACACCAAATAAATAGTCTGGATGTGAAAGGTTATATACTATCTCCAGAGCGGGCAGGCTCCCTAAACGTGCAGTACCAGGGCTCGCTACAAGTGAGCAGCAGCAACAACTTGTGAACAGCGTCTACACGCCGAGCAAACACTTGCATTACACACTTTCCAGTCTTCAGCAGGTACTTTAGGCACAATCTCCGATAATCACTTTGGCTAATCTGATATCTAACCTCTCGCGTACTTGTTCCCAAGATACAGCGCTCGCCTGCCACGATCCAGCTGTGTCTCTGGCAAATAATTCACGCATACCAGTTACACAGAGGCCGGTGTAGGCTGCTGCCTTTGGGGTGGAAAGGCAGCAATGCGTAGTTGGGGGTGAGGTGCGCTCTTTCTCGGATTTCCTTGTCGCACTGTGCCCTCCTCCACACCTTTCAGGTCTGATTATGGCTATTTGGGAATATCCTTTCCCATTTCCACCGACCCCTCAGCCTTAAAATTTCAAGCTGAATCCCGTCTGCGATGATGTCCTCCAGAATGAAGTTGCTCGACCAGTATTGGCTAGTTCTCCCTGCAGACACGTCTAACCAAGGAGCTAAAGCTTTTACTCAGAGGCGGCACTGAGAACAAAATATCCCAGCAATGCGGGAATCTCTCCGCGCTAAGAAATTCCACTAAACTTTTTCTTGGAGGGGTGAAGAGGGGTGGGTGGTGAGAGGAAAAACAACGCGTCCTAATCCCAGTTTCGCTGTGAATTGCCGCCTCGGGTAATTCCAGAAGGCTGTGAGAACCCTCCAAATCACGGAGAGGCGCAGGGCGCCAGCTTCTCCGTAATATTTTCCATGGGTATCGCAACACGGCTCCACCGCTCCGCATTTTAAACGAGCTCCTTCGGACCAAACATATAGCCCGTATTATCTCCGGCATGTCCTGTTTAAGCACAGTTTAGCGGTTGCTGCAGAAATGAGAGCAAAAACAAAGACGCGGCTAGGATCAATACACGCGTTAATAGCTTCGCTCCTATCTTATCTTCCTGCCATTTTGCAAAGTGAGAAGGCTTAACATTAAACCTCTTAGAGCAGGTTATTATATAATAAACAAGCGTGAGGCATTTTGCTACCTGACTTTTGGAGGAGGCAACATCAGTGGCTTCTGTGGGGGTAACACGCGTGTTTACCTGCCGCGGCTGAACCCGAGATATTCAGACACAAATGTGGCTGATAATTCAAGATGAAATACAACGTGTATTACTCTTGAAAAGAGGAATTTTCTATCCTTTCCTCGGTAATTGAGGTCATTCAGCCAGTAGGGTTCACCTGGAGTCCATACTGTGATACACACGTAACTCAAAGCTATTTTATCTTTTGTGCTGATAGTCAAGATCTCGGCTATAACATTGACATCAAACTCTGTCTGGGCGAATGACTAAGAGTGGTGCAAAACGTAAACTTTTGACCCTCAACTTTTTGACCTGCAGTTGTAACGCCCTTAACCACAAAGATATACAAAAGCTATGCAGCTTCTTTTAGGAGTAAGAGACTCGCACTGTTTGTTTCAATACTTCTGCCGTTTCCCCCAGTTTTCTAAGGGCGCTTTTTTTTTCCCGTTCTTCTTCTTGCTGTTGAGAAATCGGATACTTTTGCATTTTTAATTATTTTTTTCTTTTCCTTAATCTCGCAGCTTTGTAAAAATGCCGTTAGATCAGTTTGCACAGCCTTTCGGCAGCGTTGGAGGGAAGCCTGTTACTCAAAGGCGCTATATGGTTACAATTGCAGGTGAAATGCTGGGTAAGTTCTGGGCATGAGGTTGGAAGGAATGGAGCGACGAGCGTTGGGGGAAAAGCTGCAGCTCTCTGCTGAAGGGTTTTAGTAATTTCTCCTTGATTTAAGCATAAAGAAACAACTCTAATTGTTTGCGAAGCCTTGTCTAGGCAAACGAGTTGACTGTGAACTTGGTCTAAAGCGAGCTCTGCTGGTGATTCCTAGGGTGTGCAGATTTATCTTTTCTGCATTTACTTAACCTGGCAGTGAACTGCACGGGCTGCCATTTATTATCCGGAGACAGACTTCACCTCAAGCAAGGACTGTTCCACAAAATTGCAATAATTACCCAATAACCTTCATAGCAAATATTATTATTGAAAAGACATTTTTTGGGGGGAGGGGATGTAGAAATGATTCCTTTTGCGTGTTATAAGGCAAAATCCATGCAAATTTTGCACACTCTCTGTGTCAGATTTGATATTGTTTGTGCATGTAGCTACAGGAACATGTGACTGGGGTGGTCCATGAGTATTTGCCTTCCAGAGAGACATAAGTGAGGATGCTTTAATTTGAAAGGGATAATATTTTCAAAGATGACCAGACGACTGTGGGAACTGTGGTTTTCCGCTCTAGCTAGTAACCCTAGCCTCAAATCGGGGAGATTTTGAGGGCAGGAAAGAGAAAGAACTAAGAAAGCCAACGACGTCGTAACTTGGTCAGGAGATTTCCTTGTGACTGCATTAAATGCGTTAAATCTGTATTTGCGGGGAGGGAAGAGGCATTAGTCCCGTATTCAGGGTTTGAAATCGAAACCTCCTGATCCCCCCCTCATGATCAGTTCCATTCAATTTCCCATGGAGCAGATTGCAAACTCCTCTATTGTCACCCTTCCACAGATACACACTTATTAAATGTAAGGAAATGGCAGAATAATAATTTCCCTGTAATGTTCTGAAATTAGGGTGTTTGCATGGTTTAGACAAGGCTGCAGAGCTGTAATTTACGGATGACTTTCCATTGGATTGTTATACTTCTGGTTTAGAGAAAGTTATGTCTTGCAAAGTCACCGGTTCCACACATTAAGAGAGCTGCCTTATCTTTAATTTGCCTTACACTTAGA
Source organism: Gymnorhina tibicen (assembly GCA_013399875.1). NCBI lineage: Eukaryota > Metazoa > Chordata > Aves > Passeriformes > Artamidae > Gymnorhina > Gymnorhina tibicen. Next base: position 1,275,686 of record VXAZ01003471.1, read on the forward strand.
CATGAGACACTACACACAAGTATTTCTTTCAAAAGATTAGGTAAACTGTATTTAAAATTGCAGAACGCAACTTGCCATTCCTAAAGTAGTAAAAACTCATACTTATTAATCCCCCAAACACATCAGAAAAATAACATGTGCAGATAAAACCTCTCTTCTGATTCCCAGAGATAATTCTCCATGACATTTTCCCTTGGAAAACAATTCGGACCTGGGACTATTTTCACAGAGTTCGGCAGTCTGGGCTCGTTTGAATTTCAAATTTCAAAGCGTATTAGGAAATCTTAATGCATTTCTGGGTTTGAATGGTTTCAGCTGTGATTCTTAGGATAGGGCAGGGCCAGAAACACGGTGAAGTTGTCATTTCTAGCTAACTTTCTTTTGTTGTTAGTGTTTCTTGCAGTACAGGCAGGTTTATGTGCTTCTGGACTTAGGGATATTTTTCTTTTCCGTAGTTCTTGAACCTCTGTACATTGTTTTGTGTGGGATATGGTCCAGAAGCCACATTCAAAAATGTGGAAAATACATAGTAGCAAATCTTTTCACTCTAGACAATGAAAAATTACAATCCAGGATGATATCCAGGATCCTAAAATATTAGTTGAACGGGTGTCCGTGCATGCTTGTATATTCGCCAGTTAATTCAAATAGCACAGTGTTGTTGAATACTGAGTAATCATGAGCTGTTTGTGTCTGGTATAATTCCCGTTTACAAGCAAAGGGTTTTCCTTGGAAAAGGACCCGTATATAAATGAAGACCAAACGTTTAAGGGTTTTTCATGCCTTGCCTCAAACTATAAAATTTTATGGCATATGGTATAATATAATACATGCCTATCATATATAACTTTCTGATATTCCTATTGACGAAAATGTGTCAACTAGAGTACTATAAAATCTCCAGCTGTTTATAAGGAAATGATTTTCAAATGTGCATTTGGATATGCCCTTTAAAGGCTTTCTCATTTTTTTAATATGAAATATATGCAGATGTGTTTGTTTAGTGCTGATAGGAAGGATCGAGAGACACAAAGGCATCACACTCTATTTATCTTCCACAAGGGTTGACTTTAAATATTAAATGTTTTTAAAACTGAGCTCTTTGGGATGAACCTACCTTAGATACTACCATTTCTTTAAAGCTAAAGACAAATAAATTAAATATAAGAATCAGCCAGCAATATGCAGACCTTGCAGACGTATACAACAACCTCACCCTGCTTAAACCCTGTGCCTTTCTCCCATTTTTGCTCACAGTAGCAAAACCAGCCTAAACCACAATATTCAAATGGCATAGCACTAGCGAAATAAAAAAAGCCCATGTCTCACATCAAACCACCCCATTCTTTTGCAAACCCGACTTTATGACACATAAAGGAAAACAATGCAGTCTGCTGAATCAATGTTACTCCAAACCTGTGCAGAGAAAGAGATACCCACAGCTGGTTTGGATAGATAGATAGATAGATAGATAGATAGATAGATAGATAGATAGCAATTCTCAAAATTCTACCCTAGCCCCTGACTAGTCTCTTTGCACCCCCTGAGATCACTCGCTAAAGTAACAGCTCTGAGGATAAGGATCAGGCCTTAATGCTACCCAGAGAAAGATAGAGTTCCTTTCACCCTTTCATTCAAGTCCTGGAAATTCAAAGACTGAAGTTAAATCCGGCCATAAAGTTTATTGCTGAGTAATCACACTCTAGTGAGAACAGTCCACTTAAATAAAAAGAATGTTGAAGTAAACACGCAGCTGGGGCCTACCCCACAATGGCAGCCAGCAATATAACGCAGAAAGGGAGAGACCAGAGCTAGGGGGATATTTACAGTCTTCAATAAACCAAGCCTGTATTTCATAATTTGAAGCACTCTAATGACCTGTAGTCTCTTGTATTAATGCTACAAGTTACAGTCAATTGGTTCGCTTAAAAAAAAAAAAAAGGAAGTCACAGGAACATATATATGTACACACACGTACACACCCTTTGTATCCATGAATACACCAATATGAGACATATATATGCATGTGCACGGCTTTACACAGACGTACACACTGATTTGTACATGCAGGCACACATGCATATAATTTAAATATATTTCTATTTATGCAACTACACATAGAATCAGGAAAAAGTTACAGCAACGTTGTAAATGCGCATCCCCAAAACACACTACACAGATGTACATACACACACAGCTAAAGCTTTCTGCACAACCCAATGCAGAAAATATGTATCTAAGCACTCCAGTACAGTCTGTGCCATTTTAATACTGGCTCTGATGTGCAACATATTTCACCAATCCAAAGATTATTACCATATCATCACGCCTCCAACTCTATCATGCCTACATAAGATAACTGCCCAGATAATATCGAGCCCAATCTATTTTGTTTCCCCCTTTTTTTAATCGCCTGCAGTAACTACTCTTTGCTAAACAAAACCTCTCCAAACTTGGAGAGTCTATTGGAGCAAAGGAAGTAATTATCTTCTGCGGTAGTCAAAGTGATTAAAGCTAGGCCCCAAAATCCATCTCTGCCAAAGTCGCTTATTGTGGTTTACTTTGATTTGATCGTTAAAATAGAGAGCTAGCTGCTGCGAGTGAAGGGATGGGGGGGAGGTATTTGCAGCACAACCTGGATCATTAGTGCTTGATCCTGCCTCTCGGGCTCGGTGGGACCGTCCTGAAAACCTCCAGGCGGAGAGGAAGGGAAAGAGAAAGAGAAAGAAAGAGAGAGGCGAGAGGCAGCGAGAGCGAGCAGGAGCCTCGGCTTCCCCACTGTACAAATAAACTTTAAGGAACTTGTGCACAAAACTTACCTTTGACTTGCAAGGAGCCATTTTTCACATAGTACTGAGAACTTGTGGTTTGGATACTTCTGTCCCTAAACCTGACAATTTGAATGGCCAGGAGGCACACGTAGCCTGCAAAAGAGTCAAATGAAGTCCAGCGTCAGTGAGATTATATGTTATGTGGTATATAATGTTGGATGTCAACTCCCCAAAACCATAAAACTTACTTTAATGGCACCACGTGACTTTTTATAGCCAGTGAGCCTATCTGTCTGTGCTATGGATGATTTTACGATCTAATTCATAGACAAAACCCTATTCATTTGGCACCCAAATGTCATATAGCCGGAACTGGGGCTTATAAAGTTTACTGTTTTATAACTTTTAAGGGAAGGCATCAATGTAACCAGTCAGTAAATGTGCAAATCTTTAGTTGCTCTTAGAAGCTCAGAAGAGTTAACCATTCAAGCTCTGATGGGGTAAGTAACATTACGTTTATAGCAAACTAATTGTAGCGAAGAAAACCAAAAATCTTTAAAGGGTGAAGAGTGGGAATGTGGCTAGAGAGGGTTACTAATAGACGCAGAGGGCTTGGACATGGTTGTCCTGAAATATACTTAATGAAACCACAGGAGAAATTCTAGAGCAGTGCAAACACACCCTGGAGTTTGCAGCATATTTTAACAAAGCACATGTTTTGGGGTTTGAGTTTTTTGTTTTGTTTTGTTTTTTAAATTTTAACCATCAGCAAACAGCTAACAGTTGATTCAGCCACAAAGGGCGTTGATTGTGGTCCTGCGATGCAGCTTTCCACCTAGCGAGAAACAAGTAAGGAAGAACTTATGGTCAAACTTTCAATTAAAAATATTGGTAGCGGACAATTGCAGCATCCACCATTTGCAACGTGCAGCACGACCCAGGTAAAATATTATAACAAACTCTGCACGGGCTAATTTTTTTTTTTTTCAGAGGCAAATCAGGAAGCACAACTTCTTGCTTTGCACAAACCAGATCACAAAAACTTTACAATAGAAAGTTTATTTTTTTGTTGATTTCCAGTCAGGTTTTTTTTAAAAACAAATAATAATAATAATAATAATAAAAAAAAAGCTGATCACAGTTTGCTCAAACAGCCAGACTTTGACTATATTTGTAACTTTGTTCACAAAAAACATACATCACAGAAGCTGCGCTTAATAAGAGCCACTTCTAAGAGTTCGTGCAAAGAGTCATATACAAAGGCACAGCAAGGACATACTGCTTGGAATCACAGTTTTCGTCACAGATTCACTATTCACTACACGTAGGACAAGTTCAGTTGATTTCATCATTTCACCTCTACAACAGCATTAATTACACAGGAATTATATAGGTAGTTTGAATAAAAATATTTTTAACAGCTTGGAGCTATACAGACATTAACACTTGACCACACATGCACAGTTAAGCAGGTTGAGTGCAACACATAACATTTGTACTAAACCGGGGGAGGGTTTCCTTTCTCTCTCTCCTTTTTTTTTAACTTCTTTTTTTTTTCCTTTTTGTTCTTTTTTGTTTAGTTTTGTTTTGTTTTAACAGTTACTTCAAGTAACACAGCTCGCTTCATATAAATAAGTTAAAACATCTATTATTTTTTTCAAGACAAAGCCATTCAAGACAAAGAAATGTACGATAAAAGCAGATCTACTTATACACGCGAGAGAATGGTAATAAACAGGCTCATGATTAAAAGATGAATAAGGGCAACAAGAACAGGGTTTCTTCACAGAAGTAACACAAGGAAGTTTTAGAAAGTCAACTTAGTACTGACATGAGACGACGCAGGGTCAGCTAATACTGCTCAGTACTTTTAATTGATCAAACGCTTAGGGACGAAATGCCCCTCCTGCAGCTGCCATGCTCATACTTTTCAGCTTATTATCCTTTTTCCATTTCATTCTCCTGTTTTGGAACCAGATCTTTATTTGTCTCTCTGAGAGGCAAAGAGCATGTGCTATTTCAATCCTTCTTCTGCGGGTCAGGTATCTATTGAAGTGAAATTCCTTTTCGAGCTCCAAGGTCTGATAGCGGGTGTAAGCAGTCCGAGCCCTTTTCCCTTCTGGTCCCCCTATGTTGTCTGGAAGAGAAAAGTACATGATTTAGATTCTCAGCAGCCACTCGGAGCCTTCGTGTCTCATTGCAGCCACCAGCGACCAGGACCGTTATTTTCAGTCCTGCTTGGTTTTGTTTCTGGTTTGGATAAACGCTCAACAAGTTTCCCCCTCCAGCCCCTCTTAGGAAAGGCTTGGGGGAGGGGGATTTGGTAGTCTCGGTAAGTTTTCGCTTGGATTTGCGATTCGATTTTTTTTAATTGAATTTTTTTCAATTTTTTTTTTTTTTTTTTTAATAAGGTTANNTTTTTTTTTTTTTTTTTAATAAGGTTAATTCTCCCCCATGCCTCCCCCAGATAAGCTGATTTGGAGGATGTCTCTGCTGGTAGCTGGGTTTTCAGAGTTGAGAGAGCAAGGCTGAAGCGTGCAGCCCTTTCCCACGGCTGAGCTGGGGAAGGCTCTGGGAGGCAGCGAGCCTCCGGCCGCTCTCCCAGCAGCGAGGGCAGGGCAGGTACCCGGGGCTGAAAGTTGCTTCTCTTCCCCGCGCCCCTCAAGCCCTCTCCCCCGAGTTTGGGGCGATTCGCCCTCCCCCCTCCCCCACGGCTTCTCAGCAGTGAAAACTGCCCTTCTCGCCCTTTCCTATT
>VXAZ01003471.1:1321942-1333273 GCA_013399875.1 Gymnorhina tibicen
GGGGCCCCGCGGCAGGGCGGCAGGGAGGCAGGACGGCGGGCGGGCGGGCGGACGGACGGACGGACAGACGGCGGCGGCGGAGAGCTATGGTCGCTCACCTCCCGGTGTAAAAACCTCTAGAAGAACCTCCGCTGCCTTTATAGTGATGCATTTGGTACAGGCGAGCGGACAAGTCACGGACAGTTTTTATGGCCGCAGTGTCACAGCAACACAGAGGATGCGATTTTATTGGGCTAGGAAATCCAAACCCCGACCACAGAAAACTCTATGTTTTTACTGTCTCTGGGATTGGCTCTGAATACCAGTTAATTTTTAACCAGGAAAGGAAGCTTGCAGGCTTAACTTTCATTGCCATTCAACTCTCCATCCGTACCTCGATCCATCTCTCACCGTCTGTCCATCCATCTGCCTGTCTCCTTTTAACTGGCGTTCTCCCTTGCATACTAGACAAACAAACAAACAAAGTCCCCTCTTTTCCCCCTCATTTTTCAAGATTCCCTTTGGGTAAACGTTGTCTGGCTGGGTGGCAGTGGTCAACAAAGGCCCAAAGCCAGTAAGTCCTTCATCTCAAGGTTATGGGTGATGTCCAAACAATACAGAAGTTCAAAGCCAGTAAACAATGCAAAAACAGAATGCACTTTCTTCTCCTGATTAGGATTATGGTCAACATTAAAGATTCAAACACTCTTCTCAAAACACATTCCTATCTCATCTATTGTTTGGAGTTTGGGGTTTTTCTCCCCCCTGCCCCCTCCAACTTTCTCCCTCCAGCCCTCCTCCCCCCGCTCTCCGCCTCAGTCCACCCCCTCCCTGCCTTGGAGATCAAGGACAATTTCAAACAGTCCATTTCCACCACACTGCCATGCCGATTTTTTTCCCAAAAGACAACAATTTTCTTAAGGCTTTTAAATTCTGGCCACATTCATCAGCTGGCTTGAACCTTCCCTTTGGTGCCAGCTTATCGAATGTGTCCCAAAAGCTACTAACAAACATTTCTCCTGGACTCATGTGGCGGGGAGCAAACAGCAATGGCACATCCAACCTTCAAGCAGAGGACCTTGCCCCGTCAGTGCTGTCAGGAGAAGGAGAAGGCCTAACACGTAGAGAGCTATGAACACACTTAATTTTCCTTTTCCGGTGACCCGCCGAAACTATGCCCGAACAAGCCTAGGTTCACTTGTTAACTCCCGAGTAGAAGATTTAACGACGAAGTTCACAAAAGAAGAGTAATTCGCCCCAAATGACCGAACAAGGTCATGAGGAATTTCGGGTCCCAGAGTTACATCGGATAAAAGAACATGCAGTAACGTAACACCAGAGTAAAAATATAAAGTTTCCATTTTTTTTTATTTTCCTTGTGCGCTGTTCCACTGTATACATGCAACCAAATACTTTCGCATATTAAAAGAAAACTGTATATACATATAGATGATACATATTGAAAACAGTGACATCATATAAAGGTATTGCATTTTGTGAATTGTGACAAAGGAATTGCATCCATTTAGTAAAATTTATTAATCAAAAACATTCTTATCACCACTTTGTTGCACATGTAAAGAAATCCCACACCCTTTAGCCCCAAAGGAACAATAATAAAAAAAAAAAAAAAACACCACCAAAAAAAACCAACCAGGGGGAAAAAAAGGCATTCAAACAAAATAGGTCATGGGTTCTTTTTTTTTTTATTATTTACAAGTCTTGTAAAACACCGTTCCTGTATGAAACATACATTCAGATATTCTCAACAGCAAATTACCTCAACGATAGAACACCGTATCCTTTGTAAACTGATATAGAATTTTAAATATTTTCCTTTTTTTCTCTTTTTTTTTTTAATTGCATTTTTTTACGCTTTGGTTCCTGCAGGGAAATATATATATTTATAGATATTTAAAATAAGTCCAAACAACTCTCCATTCTTTGCATACGTCGACTGGGCGACAAAGTAGAGCTCATGACATTTAAAGTAGACAACAACAAAATTACCATATTTACATTGTTTGGCTTCTGTTTAAACTCCTCACTAGTCACCTTTAAACGAACATGCAATCGAGTTATTTTAATGATCCAATGTTAGTGCATTGCACAACTCCAAGTTTCAATTAAGTGTTGTGTGGTATTTGCTAAACTGTCGTTCTCCACAGGTATTTCCTGAAGAAAGTTTGTGAGCCAGAAGCCAGAAGGTTAGTTTCCTTTATGGAGTTGTTTCTTTTAAAATGCTGAAATTCACACTTTTTTCCCGATTTATTTTTAGTATTTGTATATGATTTGTCTCCAAAAAGATGGCAACGCATGGTCTGTTGTCATAAATAAAACAAGAGCTAATTAAATTTTTCTAAGTTTATTTTTAGTGATTGTTTCTTTACGATATATGGCGAATTTATACCTGATTTTTTAAAGTAAATAATTAAGTCTTTCATCTAGGTCTTTTTTCCCTCGCCCTCATCCCTCCCCACACCCCCAAAGGAAACACTATTATAACCATCACTACATCCATATTACAACTACTCGCGGTTGGCACCGGGAAGGTGTATACATGACATCCCCCCTTCCTTTAATTCTCTGTGTGTGTCTGTGTGTGTGTCCGTCCTTCAATTCTTATTTCAAACCCATGAGCAATGGAACACTGCCTCTAGCCCAGATATTTTTCTAAGGAGGGACAAAAGATTATTTCTCAGAGTTTATATTCTGCAGTGGTCCTGGTTGGGTGAGCCCGACCTGGCAATCTCCAGACAGCTGTTCCACAGCAGCACAGGGGCGAGAAAGGGCCGAGGGTGGGCGAGTCCGGGGATGGAGGAGGACCGTCCCTGCCTGTGCCTGCCGAAAGCGGTGGCAGGGTGAGCCGCAGTGCCTGGAAAGGTAAGAGGTATGGATTTTGCACTCAGAGGTGACGTGCACGTTTAGAAATGGATCCCATGTGTGTCAAAATCAAATCGATTCCAGTTGATATGTAAATATATATATAAAAAAATCATAATCGCAGTTCCAGAGTAGGTTTACATGTGTGTAAAACCTTAGATTCTTCTAGTCCCGTCAGATACACACCTCCTTCCTCCACGTAACCCCGTGGCTTGACCTTGTCAAGGGCGAAATCTGAATTTAATCTCGTCTTGAAAAACGCTATGAGTTTTAAAGTAGTGGATTAGCTGAGTAATATTGTAATCGGTCCCGGTTAATTTTTTTTTCTTTCATTCTTCTGTTCTGAAACCATATTTTGACTTGACGGTCGGTCAGATTGAGCATTCGGGAGAGCTGGAGGCGTTTCTCTTTGTTTATGTAGACACTGAAGAAGAATTCCCTTTCTAACTCTCTAATCTGGTATTTGGTGTATGGGCATCTCTTTTTACGCGTACGTTGTCCACCTGTGGAGCGAAAAAAGGCAGAAACATTTGAGACCCGGCGGTGGCCGGCGGCGGGGGCTGAGAAGGGATGGGGGGACTCTCAGGCAAAGCACGTTAACATGGAAAAGACGCGTTTTGCCCGCTCCGGGGTCGGCGTTGGTAGGTCCGGGGCTTGGCGCCAGCCCTCCGCCTTGGCGGGTGCGTGCAGCCGGGCCCGGGACCCGCCGGCACACCCCGGCTCCTGCAGTGCCGCGGCCCCGGGCAGCATGCAGGGCGAAACCCCCGCCGAGACGCGGGGATCCGTCCTCGCTTCCTCCGCGGGGAGGGCAGCTGGAGGAAAGAGTGGTGGCGGGGGGTTCTTGCGGATTTCACGAGCCGGAGGAAAGCCTTTGTAGGCTGCTCCGCCGGGAGCCACCATGCACGCGGAGCTGCCCGGGGAGCAGCCATCACCTGGCTGTCTGCAGCGGGCAGCGCTGCAGCGGGCGGGGGGGCCCTCGCCCAACCCTCCTCGAGCCCGTACCCGCTTGGATCTCGCCCTCGTTCCCTGGCCTAATCCCGTCTCTACGTCCCGAGCAGAGGAAAAGCCCCTGAGCCCAAGGCTGAGGCGTCTCCTTCTCCCCCTAGCCGGCTATTTTCAAGCACGCTCTCCACCGCATCGAGGCATTCTCCTCTCGATTAGCCATTACGGTTTTAAAGTTCATTAAGCAGAATATAAAAGGTTTCAAGGTTCAGGAGCTCTTTACATTAAACGTAGCTGCTATCCCTTTAAAAACTTCCTTTTCTGGTACAGTTCATTGTCGAGGTATTTTTTCCCCCGGCCGTATACTAGCTTTGCCTTTTAAAAAGCCCACATAAAAAAATCAGACTTTGACAGATTGAATAACAATTGTAAGTAACAAACTGTTGGACAGAAGGCAACACGTAATTGCCACAGTGCCTTAGTAAAATGGCTTCCTTTAGACAAAAAGGCCAGCTTTAGGTTAATTTGCTTCTTTTAATATATTGCTACAGTTCAGGCGGCTACTTTATCTGTTAAACGCTATTCTAGTGCAATCGTTAAAACGGCGAAGGCTTTGAATTCAGGTCCTAACTAGACTTCTGGTGCAACACATGGCTTTTATAAAATCACTGGATTACATTGATATCAAAGGAGTCAGGATCTCCTTTTTTTTGCGAATTTACAGGCACAGAACTAACGTTATTGTATTTTCAAGAGCTGACCACGGAACTCTTTTATTATTATTATTATTTTAAAAAGCAGAAAAAAGAAAAAAGGAGCAGAAAAAAGAAAAAAAAAATTTTAGGCATCCATTGCCCGGTGGGTATTTCACGGCCAATTTCAGCACTAAACACGTGATCTCGCCTTTTATAACAAAGTTTTGTTGGGGGAAATCTAAAGGCCCTTCATAAACCTTATATGCTTATAAAACAGCATATAAAAATTTAACAGCGGCGGTGCGCTAGATTTCAAGCTGCCTTTCCTAAAAGCGCTCCGGCGCTGCCTTTATACGTACTGGAACTGCCGGATTTCTCTTCATTGTTGCCGGAAGATGACTCGGGGCTGCTGCTGCTCTCCGGCCGCCTCCTCCTCTCCTTCTCCGCCGTCGTCGCCGCCGCCCTGCCGCAGCCGCCCTCCGAACTTGAAGTTGCCGCCGCCGCCGCCCCGGCGGCCGCGGGCGCCTTCTCGCCACTCTTGTCTACCGGGTAGTCCGCCGAGGCCAGGTTTTCCGCCGTGCCATAAGCCGTCTCGAAAAATTGGTCGAAAGCCTGGGGCAGGACCCCATTCCTGCCCACCGTGCTATAGAAATTGGAGGAGACGTTGGTGCTGGGGTGGTAGACGTTAGCTGTGTTTTTGCCGAACATCTCGCCCATGCTAGCAGTGTTGGTGGCAGGCAGGCAGTCTCTGTGCATGATCTCCTCTGCGGAGTAGCAGTGGGGCAGATTGTTCCTGGGGTGCCATTTACTGGAGGGATCAATGGCATATTCCCTGAAGGTAACTTCTCTCACAGGTTGGACCTGGGGTAGGTTGGAGGAGTAGGAGTATGTCATAGGGCGAGAAGACGGGGTTTGGGGCAAAAAAGAAGGGAGGCTGGAAAAATCAGGACCCGAGACGTAGTAAGTACAACTTGGCAAATACATGTTAGAGGAACAAGGAACACGCTCATCAAAATCCATCATTAGGGCTACCTCGGCTTCTCCGCATTAGCTGAGCTTAACATGATTCTCTAACGCAGCTGCCCCTTTGAAGCGGATCCGTGAAGTAAGAGATGGGGAGACGTAGGCTGACGTGGAGAGCTCTCCCGGCGGCGGCAGGGAGGTGCGGTCACGTGGCCCGACGTTGACATTGACGAGCGGCGGGCCCGGGCCCCGCTCCCTTTGTGGCCGTCGCGGGGGAAAGCAACAGCTCGTCGCCAGCGCCCAGGGGCGAGCCGAGCGCAGGTTGGCCCGGGGGGGAGCCCTGGGGGACACACAGCCGCCCTGCCACTGCCCCAGACTTAGCCGCCCGGTCCCTGGCACCCTCTGGCTCTGGAGCAGAGAGGCTTACCAATTCCCCTCAGGGTTAGGTGAGACCTTTCTGTTTGTTTGTGGGCTTGCTGGGGCGTTCGGCGGCTCGCTGGCAGGCTCCGAGAAAGAGGGCACCGTAGAGATGCACGCACGCTTTCTTCTAGAAAGCTGCTTCCGAGGAGGAAACGCTCCTGAAGAAAACGTCTTTTTTTCTTTCTTTTTTTTTCTTTCCTTTTTTTTTTTTTTTCTTTGGTTTGGGCTTTCCCTCCTCCCCCCTAAAAGAGAAAAAAACCTTCACCATTAAGGGTTTTTCTGGAAACCTTACTAGGAAGAATGTGCCAGGGTCAAGTCTTTACTGATTTTCATGGTGAATAGATTACATGCTTGCATTCATGTTCACTTCCGAAGCGCTTAGTGTCTTCCTTCCCTTACTTACATATTAACCTCAAATACCCCGCGCGGCTTCAGCCAAGCTTTACTGGAGGTAGTTAACAATGTCGGGTTCCCAGGACGCAGGTTTCCCTTCCTCACCCCCTCCAAATCGTCCCTTGCCTCATTCGCAACGCCAGAGAGCCAGCAAGCCCTTTAAAGTGCAGACCACGGAGTTAAAGACTGTTTGCTGATCTCTCCGCCTCAGCACTGCAGCTAAATTCTTGGAAAACCAGTGGATATTGGGCTACCCCGGCTTGACAAATACTCCGAGTTTAATTGCCAGAAGCCTAGTTAAAATTATTTGACATACTGTTAACCCGTAGGAACAAACTCGCCGTACCGAGATACTTTCCTTTTAGCTTTGTGTCGTCGCTGAAGGTTGAGACCCAGGGAGACCTATTTTAAAAACCTGGTTAAACTTTTACTATTGTTGCATGAAAGGGATGATATAGAAAGCGGATTGTACGGGCAGAGACTAAAAAGTACTTTTCTGCCAATAAAAATGCACACCCCACCGAATGAGCAGAGCCAAAGAAAACAGAGAAATACGCCAAAGAATACAGCACCTTTTGAGGCACGGACATCCCTAAGCTCTCGGAAAAAATATTTTTTTGCTATTCTGATGCTCGATTTCAGTAAAGAAATATTTGAGTTCCTGCTGGATTTCATCAAAATAGAAAAACAGAATAGCAAAAGGCTGTTGTGAAGTCGGTACTCTTAGAAAATTAGACGTAGTTCAAGATCCATGCCCCCGCGGACTTGGGAGGCTAGTGAAAGGGAAACGAAAATGTTAGGGAAATAATATTTGGATTTCCCCCCCCTCTTCCTCTGCAGTGCTGTGGAAGTATTTATATATCCGGAGAAAGTTCTCTAGTAAATTCTGGAGATCTTCGGTATTTAAATGTCAACATCGATTTGTTTATTTATTGCTTAGCTTATCGTAACCGACTCAATAACAAATCTAATCATGTTGTGCAGAGAGAAAATATTCTCATTATGTATTTCCCCTACATTATAGTTAACTATTGCGTTTGAATTCAAGCTGTAAATTCAATATTATCAAGTAATTTCTTTGTAGTGGAGTAAACTAATTTATTAGCATTAATGTTTATATGCCTTTTTTCTTATTTTACAAGGGTTACCGTTCACAAATCAAATGCTCTGGACGTATCCCTGTAATGAACTCTTTATTTTGGTTTGCTGCAAGAACTTCTTATGCTTACCGCACGTCTGTGAGCTGAACTTGAAATTAATGAATTAATCTTCCAGCTTGACATATTTGCTAGAAAGTGGATGGAAAGAGATTGCATGTCGTCAAAACCGCTAGCAGAAGACTGCAATGTCGTTTAGGGATTGTAAAAAGGTTTGGGGGCTTTCCCTCTCTCTCCCTCTCTTTTTTTCTCTTTCTTTTTTTTTTCTTTGTTTTTTTCTTTTTCTTTTTCTTTTTTTTAAACTTGAGGTGGGGAGGGGTGAGCAAGAGCTCCGGTTGGCTTTTTCCTTAACCCTGTAATTTTGCTCGCATTTACTTTCCCCCTGGTTTTTTGCGGGGGGTGGTCATGGTGGTGGGTGGAGTGGGCTGGGGGGTCGGAAGCCCTTTTTTGGTGTCCGAACATTGGTTATTTTCCCTGTATACCCACACCGTTCAATTCCGTCGATGAAAAACCTCTCCCCACACCCTGCACACACGCAGACACTCCTCCCTTCGAACAAAAAGGAATGTATAAGGATTTCAGTGACTTTGAGATAACAAAGGCGCCACCATTGCCGAGCCTCGCCCCGCCTCTGTGTGATGGCAAACAAATTCTTGCACTTGTATTAGGGCTTTTAAGGCTATAATTGAACACGGCGCGTCTAGGGGAACCGAAAACAGTTCTAGACTGACCTGCGGTTTTATAGCACTTTGGCAGTCAACTTCAGCTTGTGTCAGAGCAGACATGACAGAGCTGCCCAACACTTAATCGCGGGACCCCACCTCCTCGGACTCGCTGCAGCCGCCCTCTTGCATTTCAATAAATTTCAAACCTTGGGGCTAGAAATGGGGAGCAGAACTGGCACAGGTTTGTATGGGGCTCTTTGCCGCTCCTCTCTGCAGCCGGGGCTGCGGCGCCGTGCGAGGCTCCGCCGTGCCAGAGGTCGGGGCTGCCTCTGGGAAACAAAGGGAAATTAAGGCAAGAAGGGCGAGAAGGCAACTGGAAATAGGAGTGTGTGTGCGTGGGTGTGCGTGTGTCTGGGCATATATGTGCTTGCACAGCATGCACACGTGCAGCCCCGATGCCTGCTTTTGAATCGCTCGAGCACTCTCCCCCACCTCTCCAAACCAAGCAGCCTATTTCTCTTCAAGCGGGTTTGTAACGCAGGGGGACCCCAAAATGCCTCCGGGTGCCGCCTGCGCAACAAGGGGGAAGGGTGATGGGGAAAACCGAGAGGGGCACAGCTCGTCTGGGAGCGAGTAGACACCCAAGGCACAGGCTGTTCTCTGCTTTATTTGCTGTTAAGTGAAACAAGAGATAATGTACGCTTAAAGTCCCGGAATGTGTGGGTAATTGCAGGGAGCCTGCTGTTAAGTTGCTGTGTTCAGCACAATTATCAATGTTAATTATTTGGTCTAATGTTGAATTGCTCTTTTAATACAGTAATTGGGACTTCCGCGTTGAGGAAGGGGGAAAACCGAGCCTTCCCCTCGCTAACCTCAGTGAGAACAACATAAACAAAGGCAGGCATTTCGTTTGGAGAAGCAAAATGCATTCGTTACGCCTTCCCATGTATTTCGACCGGATTAGAGAGGGTAAAACCGCTCTGAATTTGGAACCTCTGCTGCAGGACGGTTTTGCAAAGGAGAAGCGTGGCCAAGAGGTGGGGAGACTGTTACCCATAGCTAAGCTAAACAAAGGGAGGAGAAAAAGCTACATCTCTTCTTTGGAGGAATATAAACAGAACTAGGACGCCTCGATAGTCTAGCTCTTACATATACAGATGGCGTGCAAAGGAAACTGTTTAACTCACTACTGCTTCTCCAAAAGGTCAAGTTCTATTGTATCTAAATTGTCTTTTTGTACCGGGCTTTGCTTGAAAAATATTTGAAGCCGACCATTTACCTTGCCAGTAGGGTGGGTGCCTCTAATTAACAGGAGAAACGTGTTCTAGAAGGAATTTGCGTCAAGAGGAGCTAATTAAAATATTACAGGATCGCTGGCTTCAATCTCTACTGCTTCTCTTTTACAGGGAGGGTGACGGGTATTAGGACTCGAGCAGGAGAAAATATCTAAGGAATTAGGACAGTGTTTTGTAAAATTGAGGGTTGATTACAGTCTACAAAGGCTTATTAAAAAAACGCAGCATTAGGGAATTTGAAGTGTTGCTGCCAACGAAAAGCGTACCGTCTTCCCACTTTTACCAATGCAAATAGGGGCACAAGGCGATAATTAGTCGCAAAATTTGCCAGGAATGCAGCTTTAGAAAAGCCTGCTGATTATTTGGATTTTAAATATCTCGGGCTCAGAAGTTCTCAAAAGGCGTTTCTTTTCTGTTTGCCGTTTTGCCTGTTATGGAAAGGAGCATGTATATATACACACACTATTTTTTTTTAAACTCAGTAGGTTTGCATAAGATTGCAATAGAATGAGGTGCTACAATAGCTACCCAAATAATTTAAATAATAGGTGATTTTATATATATATATATATATGTTTATGTGTATATATCGCTGCGATGGAAGCCCCGTGCTGTGACATGGGACAGGCCACTTATTGTCCAAAACGTGAGGCGGTGTGGTTGTGATTTTACTAGAAAACTGCAGAATACGTGTAAAGAGAACGAGCAGATGTAAATAGGATTTAAGTCAATGTAATTCTGACTTTTTTTTTTTTTTCTTTACCACATTACATTATTTCAGAGGCTTGAACACCTCAAAAGGCTGCACCATCTGGTCTAGAATACTTTAGATTAATTTTTAGTATCAATTAACAAAATCCTTTCCCTTCCTCTGTCAACCTCTGCCTTTTTTAGTTGCTGAAATTAAGGAGATGGTTGATTTTTTCATACCAAGCCTCCCGTCTAGTTTGAATATTAGGATTAAACGACTACGGACCTACGGAGATATACCCGTTGTTGGCGACCAATCATGATATTTTGTATCCCTTTGCGCTGATGAACATCTGAGGGCTCTCTGACTCTGGTAGCTGCAAGCTGAAATATTGCGGGCTTTTTTTCAGGAGAGGAAACTACTTCCAGATAGATAACTTCACGTTTTCGGCATCTATTCTCTTGCTCTCTAGCAGACAAACGATTTGTTGTTCTGACAGCCTCCCGGAGCCTTCCCAACGCGCGGGGAGTCTCTCACGATGTCGTGTCTCCTCACCCCTCTGTTCCCCAGCCCTGAGCTCCCGGGTCCCGGGGCGCTGAACCCTTCTAAAATGTTTATATTTACTGCTCGGAGCCTGCTCCTGAAAGACAATGCTGGCGGGTTTGGCAATAAGGCGAACCTAAGAAGATGTTTTCTCAGACCAACTAGTATGTCAGTAATTGATTGACTGACGATGCTTCTATAAATGTCTCTTTTTCTCCCCTTGAACTCTCGGACGTTTTCCCAGCACATGAAAACATGCACACAGTCACTCATTTTTTCCTCCGTCTATCCAGATACAGGTGCAAGAGGCTTCTAGCAAACTTAGTCTGCGGGAGAGGGGTGTCTAGAGGCAGCGGCGGGCTCTAAACTGGTGCGAAAGCAAATTTCCTCGGTTATAATCCGCCGGTACAGAAAAGCAGGCACTTTCCACCGACTCCCACCCAGACCCACAAAGCACCGTGTCGTTAGCACCGTTTGTAGTAAGTAGGTACCAGTCCCCTTTCGTGTCAACGTATTTTATGAAGAATTAAGCACAGCGATTTAGGGGAACATCCCCAGTGGTCCCTTGAAAGTGAGGTGCTAGTAATCGACAGTTATCCCTGCGGACGGCCATATCCCAGGCGATGTTCCCATGCGAAGTTCACCCGAAACCGGGGGTGCCGCTTTACTCTACCCATTTAAAAAAAAAAAAAAAAAAAAAAAAGA
>VXAZ01003471.1:1335956-1355133 GCA_013399875.1 Gymnorhina tibicen
CGCCCTCTCTCTCTCTCTCCCCCTCTCTCTGTTTCTCTCCTGGTCCCTTAGGATTTCCGATGGCTATTTGCACACAAGGTGATTGCAAGAGGCCAAAATGCTGTCTAATTCCACGGATTCCCATCGCACGAGTAGGAGAAATGAAAAAAAAAAAAAGTCCCAGTGTTTTTGATCACGAGACACCCGGCCGTTCCTCTCCAGTACACCCCGGGTCACAGTACAGTAATGACCGTGGGTTGTGCGTTGTAGGACTTGACCTTTCCTACGTAGAAGAGGGCGCTTTACGCTAAGGGGAGGGAAGGGAGGGGGAAGCGGCGGGGGGGAGAGAGATGCTCTCTTTGGGGATGTTTAATCACAGTTCAGATCTAGGAACGGGCAAAGCTTCTGCCTTGCAGTACGCCATGTTGAAGCTATTCACTGGAGGAAAAAAAAAAATCTTTTTGGGGGTGCGGGGGCGGGAAGGAGGCAGAAGGGAGGAGGGAGGAGGATGGACTTAATGAACATTAGCATTTCGTACCCTAGTTCATGAATCAACTGCATTCAAGGGGGAGGGGGCCCAGGGGGCAGGGAAAGGCTCACGGCGTGGCCAGAACACACGCGGCCGGACCCCTGCAGAAGCGGCCGGGGCGCATGAGCCCGTACCGGCACCCACCGCCCCACATTCCCCCCGGCCCGCGAGGAAAATCCCCCGCTGGTTCCCTCCCCTTCTTCTTTTTGGACTCCTTTACCGGCCGAGAGCGTGCAAGGACGTCTCTTCAAATTCTCATGAAAGTGCATTGAAACGCATCTAAATGTTATGAATGGCGAAAAAAGGCCTTTTAGAGCCTGCCAGTATTTTTTTTTTGCGTTAAACGCTGTCTTGATTTTATTGCTAATGCTGCCCACGGAGAATGCTGAAATGCAGCAGGAATGGGGTTTTATTTACGCCGTAGATATTTTTAAAATAACCTTAATTTATAGGCTAAAGGCCGAGATTCTTACCCGTTCTCTCAGAATTATATACATATATATATGTATATATGCACATATATATATGTAGATATATATAAAGTTGTTCTGGAAGCAATGGGCGGTTTTCTGAATATTTCAATATTGTGGACCACATTTTTTTCCTTTTCGCTTTAGAGGCCATTCCGGGTTTTTTAAACTGGAATCTTTCTGAGCGAAAGGCAGCAGAAAAAAAAAAAAAAAAAGAAAGATATAGCTTTAGAGTTATACTTATTCTTTTTCGGAAATACGCTCCTGTCAAGGTTTATTTCCCATAGCAAACCACCTTTGCTACTGCCAAGTGCTCTAGGCGGGGATAGATTAAATACCAGATTATTCGCTGGGTGGGAAAAAGTATAACATTTGTTATACCTGTTTGTCCACGTCAAAGAAAGAAGGACACTTTCTGCCCATGGGAAAACTGAGGGACCCACGACGCCAAGAATTAGGCGATCATAAACTAACATTTCCAGACACTGGGAATTATAATTTATGTCTCTGAATCCAAGACTGAAAGTGAACTACGTGGAGATTGAAGTGAAACTGAACTTTTTTTTTTGTTTTTAATTCTATTGCGTGTTTTACACTAGGAATGAACTCCTACTCTGATTAGTGCTCCAATAAATACACTAAATATCCAGTAATAACTTGCTCCCTCTGTCTTTTGCATCTCTCTCCACATCTGCTAAAATATTACACCTAACCTTTCATTCAAGGGAAGCTGAGAAAATAAAGACTGTACTATGTTTACATACTTTTTGTTTTTTAATTTTGTGTTTGTTTTCCTTCCAAATCCTTCTTCCGGCACATTTTCTTAACGTTTGCAATTTAAACTCCTTGCACATGTAACTCTACACAGCAATCCAGGCACAGTAAGTTGCCCCCCACCATTTTAAAACAGTCTCTGTAATGCGGGGAATATAAATAATAATTCTCTCTGAATCGCGTGCAAGGACGGACATCGTGAATTAATGTATCACGTTGCTTAATTATTTTCGTTGGTGATATATTCACTTGTAAACTGTATTAGGGATGTATTTTAGGACTCTGGCGGCAGATTGGTGAGAGGGGAATATGTAGTACAGCAGCAATTTGTACTAGAAAATATATGTGCCAACAGCTTTTGGACGGCAAATGAAGGTAATAAATAACATGAACACACACACCTACATGCCCGCTCTCCCCCACGCTCCGAGGCCACATCTACCCAGCAAAAGAATGGAGGGATGGAGGCGCGGAGAGCTGCGGGGGTGCAGCCGTGGGTAAGCAGACACACGAAACGACCGAAGCGAGGGTGGGAGTGCACGCAAGGCCCGCGGAGAGTGAATCTTCCGTGACTCGGAAAACCTCAGACACCACCGTCTTGGTGCCCCGAGTCGCCGCACGGCCGCGGAGTGCTCCGCCGGGCACCTCCGCTTCCCTCACTTCCCTCTTCACGCTGCTCTGGAGAGCAAGGCACGGAGCTCCCTGTCTTTACTCACCTGACCCATCCACTCGCACCGTGGGATGTTTCTCGAGAGACGCCTCGAGCCGGGCCCGACGAGGAGGCAGCGGGTCGGCGAGGGGCGGCCTCCCCGCGGGACCGGGCGCGAAGCCTCCGCCGCGGCCGCCACACGCCCGAGGGTTTGGGGGAGACACCCCGGTGGGGTGGGGGGGGTCCGCCGCTGGCCTGGGATCCTGCGTCCCTGACGGGGAATCTCCGCTGCAGGGCCCGGAAACATGACCTGCTCGTCCTGCTAAAACCTACGAGAGCCTCGGAGCCTCGATGCTGACTTACATGGTAACAGGGGTCGGATCCAAAATGTTACCTTACTCCTGCCAGCGATTGCGAGTCAAACGCTCCCCTTTTTACCCTGTGAAATATATATGCGGCTGAGCTATTTGAACAGTAGTGGGAATTTACATTCGCTAATCCACAGTCAGTCTTGAAATGCTTAGCAGATCTGAACGGTAGGAACTTTTCAGTGTGAAAACATAATCTTCAAACGCTAGCTCCGATTAAAAGTTACCTTAAAAAAAAAAAAGAAAAAAAAAGAAAAGCTGCAATTATACTAATGTCGGCCATGTTCTCATTGTGGGTTTCTTTCAAGTCGTCCCTGAATTATATCGCTCCGGGGCATGGTCTGAAAATAGAAGATCCTGACTAAGGTAGGCAGGGTTCAGTCCTCTGTATCACCCCCAACTCCGACCTGCAGTACCTATAATTTGCGGCGTCTCATGCAATAATTACACAGGCTGCGAAATTATATAGGTTGCAAAATACAACGGAATAAACAAAATTATTCACTAGGAGCAAGAACAAGTGTAATTCACTAGTGACCTTCTTCAGGCAATTTCTCTCCTTCAGGAGAAAGCGTCACAAGGAGACGGTGGAAAAGCGGTTGTCCCGTGCCTGCAGCCGAGGCAGACAGCCCGTGGACAGCAGGTCCGGCCCATGGGAGATAGGTGCCCGGCGCCAGCCCACAGCACCAGGGCCTCCGAGCAGGGTACAGGGCTCTCTCCTCAGCTAGAACAGCTCCAGCGCAGGAGTTTTCTGCCTGCTCCAGCTCCGCTGAAAATCCCAGGCCGAGGGGCTACCGCGGAGGTCGTGGAGACTACTGGCTCCCCAGTGGCTCCCCTCACCCGTGGGCAGCCCAAGGACCTGCCTGCCATGGACGGGTGGTGTTGCGCCCCTGGATCTTCACCCGTGGTCCCTCGCACGGTGCCGCAAGCCACTGGAAGGCCGGGTGCTTGTCACGGGGGGCCGACGCCCTGTCACTCCAAAGCACAACCAAACTGCGTGGTCTGGAAACCGCCTGCCAATAATGTGACACTCCCAGGCTATTTTCGCAGCAGGACGGGATTTCTCGCTCAGAAATTCCCTGACCGGCCTCCGAAGGGATGCATTCGAAATTCCCACGCTCCGCGGCCGCGGGTTTCCCGCGGCCTGGGAAACCGCAGCGCTTCGGAGCCCGAGAAACCACAGCGGTTCACAGCCCTTGCACGGCCGCACACGGCGGGAAGGCTAAAATCCCGAACGTAGGGCAGAGCCCCCGACACGAAAGCCTCCTGGAAAATAAACCCTGCTCCTGCAGGTAGTTTTCATGTCAGTTATTGCACGAACGCGTTACAATCAGATCTGAGGGACGGAAATCGCTCTGCGCTGATCCCTGCAGAGGTGGGTCCTTTTGAATTTCAGAAATGTAAGGCTAGAAGCGCACAGCGAGCGCGGTACATGATACCCTCTAAATGTACCGTAAAGGTTCCCCAATAGCTCTAATTAGAGCTACAGACCACCGCAGGAGACAGGCGGCTAAAGCAAACTTCTCTTTGTGCCCGACCAAAGTCGCCCGCCACTCGCTATCCGGGCCGGCCGGCGGCTCCTCGCACAGCACCAGGCATCCTTCAGCCGGGCACCGGCTGAGCACCGAGTGTCAGCCGCCGCTCAGCCTCGCCTCTGCCCTGTCACCGTCAGAGAGAGAGAGCACGCGAAGCGCAACCTGCTCCGCGCTCTGCCTTGCCAGTCCAGACGCATTTTACACATTTCGGGCGGTGCGGCGGGCTCGGCGCGGGGCGCGGGCAGGATGCTGCGCGGGCGCGGCCAGGTGCGGACGCGACCCGGTTCTGGCCACGAGGTGGCGCTGTCGGCCCGCGGATGCTGCCGGCGCCAGGAGCTGTCAAAAGTCAAGGTCACAAATCGGCTTTTTTCCCCTCAAGGTCAAGGTTTCGGGCCTTCCTCGTCCTGTCATCGTCACGCAGCCCCCCCCACCTCCCCGTCGAGGCATGGGCAGGCTGGGCAGCGTGCCCCCATCGCCGGGGTCGGCCGCCGGCCTCCATTTCCCGGCGAGGGCTGTACCGCTGCGCTCGTATCATCCTGCTCTTCCACCCCCCGGCCCCCAGTGCGGCTGCAAAACCACTGTTTAACATTACCGAAACATTTATAGTTTAAGAACGCTGGTTATCAGGCGTGCCTGCCCGCAGATAAATACCGCCAAGAAAAATAAAACAAAATCCACCATTTATACACAAGCTACATACTGAAAGACAACAGTATTACAATTATAAGACTGATACATTATATTTTTCCATTAAATGCACGTAGGAATGGAAAAAATAGAAAGTATTTCTTTCAGGTTTTATTACAGTGACTATTTTATTAACAGTATTAATACTACTATACTTCTACACGTCTTGGGTTTTCATTTTTTCAGTAGAAATATATAAAAAAAGGGTGCATAAGTACATTTTCACAGTGCGCTGATTTTTTTTTATTTACAAGATAGCTTCTTATAGTGAATAAAAACAAAATAATGTGCTGGTTGAAATAACTGATTGGATTAAAAGGTGCTGTAAAAAGAATCCCTAAACATTCTACTGCGGCCTCATAACAGACAATAAACAAGGAGAAACAACTAATTACTTATAGATCAAATATAGATTACATAAATCAAAATACTTCTGGGAAAAAAAATGTATTTCAGTTCAAAGTTCTTGGTTTTTTTTTCCCAGGACATTTTTTTTTCTACTGTAAAGAAATGCCAATGTTCAAATATTAAAAATTTCCGGGGACTTAGAATATTAATTCTTGAAGATTATTTCAGGTTTAAAATAGGCAGAGTCCTTTAAAATGTATCTATTGTATGGTCTGCAGGAGAAAAAATAAAATTAAAAACCCCAAACGAACAAAAAACCCTAGTTTAGATGACAAGAATTCATCTGTGGAAAATAAAAAATAAAACTGAAAGACATCTCCAAGCAAATATTTTCCTTTCTATCCTCACTAATTTGCGATGTTTAAATTTACTATCAAGATAGATCCTCCACAGAACTTTCCTTCATTACTGATGTCTCTGAAATCCTTATTCAGTACCTTCGAGGTTTATTATTACTTTTTGACAATAAATGCATTGCTTAAAAACATACAGTAATTGTAATTTTTTCACTATGGTTTACCTGAGCAGTCATTCAACATACAGTTTGGATTGCAATGGAAGAAAACCAGATCATGTGTCCACATCCACCTCCTCACGTTAACCAGCTCTCGCATCGTGGCCACGAAGGGTCTTCTTTCAAATAGTAAGGTCGTAGAAGTATTTACAAGTTTCTCAGAAAATCGTGTCTTAATTGAAAGTGTATTTCTCGGAGCTGGGCGTGTGGGCTTTACAGTCTGTCAGTGATACTGGCTGGCTGTTTGGGATTTCAGGAGAACTGTCAGTTTTCACCATTTTGCTACAGCAATATTAAAAAAAAAAAAAAAAGGAACAAGAAAAAGAAAGAAAGGCTATAATTCCAAAGATACAGATCTGTTGTTCTGAAAGAAGAGGTTCATTGTCTTTTCCCTTTTTAATTATTATTAATAATTACTTTAATCTGAACACACACAAAAAAAGTTCTGAAACTCTTGAATTGCTACTTCTGCATTTTTAATCCATTAACTGGTAGTCTTCAATTTGTTGATCACTTTTTTCTCTTTGACCCTTCTGTTTTGGAACCAGATTGTGACCTGTCTCTCTGATAGATTTGTAGTCGCTGATATCCTCCTCCGCTTGTCTTTGGTTATGAATTTATTTGTAGCATATTCCCTTTCGAGTTCTTTTAACTGGACCTTTGTGTAAGGCACTCTTTTCTTTCTTCCACGTCTGTACGAGTTCGCATCCGAGGGATGAGAAACGACGTCTGGAACAGAAAAACCATGCAGGGAAGCGTTAGAAAATCGCTCGAACCAGTTAGGACATCTTCAAGTGGTACAAGGGTTAGGGTTAGAGCACGCTCCTCTGCCTGCCCCGCTCCGGTTTAGCTACTAAAGCCCGGCTCAGCACTGGGGATTCCTCTTTCCTGGCCGCCGCAGACAGCTTTTAGGCAGGGAAAGGCTCAGTTCTGTCAGACAGACAAATAATAACAAACCCCATGTAGCCCGGCCAGGGACTCTGGGAAGGATCGAGAGGGGCTGCAGGGATTTACCCAGCTTGCGTGCTTCATGGTCTATGGAAAATAATAGCACAGACCTTCCCGCGGCCCGTTTCAGCTGTTTCCTCTCCCGGGGCCGGCGCCGGGGCCGGCCAGGCGAGGCGGGATGTGCCGTGCGCCGGCGGGGGGCAGGGGGCGGCACCGGTGCCGTTCCAGCGGCGCTGGGGCATGTGTGGACCGGGGCGGGATGGGACCGGGGAGAGCGGGCGGGACGGCGAAAGGTCGGCCCGGGGTGTTATCCCGGAGCCCTGCCGGCCGGATACCCGGGAGAGGCGAGCGGGGCAGGATGAAAAGAAGGGACAGGGGGAGCCATGCAGGTGTATTACCCGGGAGGGTGGATTTCCAGAGGTGAGGCGGCTGGCTCTGCTCCTTGGGGCAGTACACTTGCCCATTCCACCCGTTCGTGATGGCCCAAGGCTGGTAGCTGTCCATGGGGAGAAGGGGGTCGTGGCGCGGCTCGCCGGGGCCGCCGATGGCGGGCACCACGGGCATATCCAGATAACCGGGCACCGGCTGGTAGGGCCCGGCGGCGTAGCCCTGGTAGAAGGCGAACTCCTTGGCCCGCGACGTGAACTCCTCGCCGGAGACCGAGGTGTCCATGTACTTGTCGGCGAAGGTGGAGGCGGGTTGAGCGCAGGACTTGATGGCGTTGTGGTGGGTCATGCGACAGGGGTAGTAGCCGCTGCCGAAGTAGCCGTAGGGCAGCGCGGCGCCGGAGGAGCTCTGCACGGCGGCCGAGCAGGGGCTGCACTGCTTGACAGTGGGCTCGGCCATGCCGGCGGCGGGGGCCTCGCTGGAGGTGTAGGCGGCGGCGCTGGGGGCGGCCAGGGGCGCGGGGTGAGCCATCAGGTTGCGGCAGGGGTTGGCCGCCGCCGCCGCGGCGAAGTTGCTGCCGGCGTGAAACCCGTCCATGTTCTTATTGATCTCATCCAGGCTGTTGTCGTAGAGGAACATGACGGGCTCGATCCAGCGGGGGTGGAGGAGCACGGAGGCTGTCATAGCCCGCTCCGCATTGAGACTAGTGGCTCTTTTTTAAAAGCCCCAAAGACTGAAAAAAGAGATACTCAATCTCCGGGACTTGACCAGGGCTGACGCGCCAGCGTCGCGCCAGGCCGGCCCTCATTGGCCCGCCCGCCCCCACGTGATATGCAAAGCAGCTGATAAACATCTGAGGGAATAAAGTGGAGATAATTAAATAACGCAATCAGCGCGCGGGGCTGGGTCCCGGGCCGGGGCGCGGGCACGGGTGCGGGCACGGCGCGGTCCTGCCGCGGTCCCGCCGCCGCGCGGGACGAGGGCGCCGGCGGGGGGGCCGCCCGTCCCTCCTCCCTCCTTCCCTCCCTCCTTCCTCTCTCTGGCCCTCCCTCGCCACCGAGGCGTGAGCTTTTTGGCCCCGTTGTTGCCTCGGCGCACCCCCCGAGGTGCGGGGCTCCCCCTGGCACCCCGCCTGATTTCTCCTTGCGCCGCTTTCCTTGAGCCCTCCCCGCCCAGAGAGCCGCGGAAACCCCAGAGGCCTCCCCTCGTCTCGGAGGGAAGATGAGCCGCACCCCTTCTACCCCCTTCCTCCGCCGGTCTGAGCCGCCGCCTCTCCCCGGGGAGCGCTGGCGGGGCCCCGGCCGGGTGTCGCGGAGAGCCCACCGCAAGCTGAGGGAGGAGAATCGTTCCTCGGGCGCAACGCTGGGACACATAAGGCTGTCGAAACGGAGCCTCCCGGGGTCTTTTTTGGGTGTTTTCCTCCTTCCTTCCCGCCCGTCGAAAGCCCAAGACCCATCTCGCTCCTCTCGCCACAAAGTCTCAGAAGTCAGATAAGAGGAACAGACCTGGAAATCCCTCTTTTATTTATTATTATC
The DNA here is from genome assembly GCA_013399875.1 of Gymnorhina tibicen. Classification (NCBI taxonomy): domain Eukaryota; kingdom Metazoa; phylum Chordata; class Aves; order Passeriformes; family Artamidae; genus Gymnorhina; species Gymnorhina tibicen. The sequence continues at coordinate 1,344,740 of VXAZ01003471.1, forward strand.
TTTTAAGAAGGGCTGGGGAAGCGGGAGAGTTAACTGGACATTCATCGCGATACCGCTGTATTATTTGTTGCCGTAATAATAAAACCCTGGGCCTACGATTCGACTTGAATCTTTTTCGGCTGTAAAATATCACGTCGGCTTGCATGGTGTGTGCACGGACCCACAGCGCTTTTTGTGTGTATGCGTGTGCTGGGAAAACAAAATGGATTATCGGCTGAAAAATAATTTTTTTTGAAGGCCGTACCACTTTGCAAGCGAATGCTAGGAAAAAAAACCCCAAACAACTCCGTTCTCTTTTCGGGATGAATTTTTCATAGGGTGAAATAATTTCAATTCTTAATATCCTCCCACCGGCGCGGATGCTGCTCTCCCCCAAGCTTTTCGCGCACAACCTTGAACCCAGAACCCTCCATCACCGAGCTATCAATAAACTTGACCTAAAGCAGCGTTCATCTCATCGTTAACAGCTCTCAGCCCTCACGCGTGTGCACAAAACAGCCACAAATACTCCCATCCTGAAAACTAATTTTTTTCCCCCAATTGCGTGTTGCTTTGTTTTGAGTCTGACAGCTCGGCGTATTTATTATCCTATTGTGCTTTCCATTGACGTTGTAGCATTGTTTTGCCCTCACGGCTACAAGCGCAGAGCAATCCAGGGACGTACATTGTTACCGAGCAGACTTTTCCTTGCCTAGCGCAGAGCTGCCAGCCATGAGAAATAGCTCTTTGGCGCCCAAGGATATTTTTTCAAGGTGCTTTTTCCGTGCCATGAGTTGGGATACCTGAAGTCTCTGTCATCCCCTTGCTAATTTGGCAGCATTTAGCCGCTTTTTTCCTTCATTGTAGCCAGTAAAATGTTCCCATTTTAACTTCTCATACACTTTTCCGCATTTTTCCTCATGGCCAAAAGCAAATATTTATTCCACGCATATTTTCCCTTTTCTTTCAGGCTCCAGTTTTGAAACCTGTGGATTCCCCCGGCCAAACATTGCTTGACTGGCATGAACTGGGTCGGTTTGTTTCCCTCTCTTTTCTCGAGGCTGCGTCTGAAAATCGCGTTGCAGGACGAGGGAGGAGAAGTGGGAAGGGGAGGCAGCTCTATGGGGCAGCGCTGTTTTACATACGGGTTAGACACGGCTAGAGGCCAAGGTCAAGTTGAAAGTTGCAGTCTAGCCAATGTGAGAACTGTCATTCACAGCCCGAAGATCTGTCTGATTTGTTAAAAAGCGGGTAGCCATGAGAACACTAATCTCTCCAGCTCCCCTCTACCCCCCTCCCCAGCCCGCCCCCACTCTCCAAACTCCCCTCAGCAGCAGACAGTTTCTCGCTTATCTGTCTCTGCTTTTCAAGCTCCTTTCCATAAGGAGAGAGAAGTCATGTGAAACCGTAGCTTTCAGCCCCAGTGCAAACTCTACGAGTAGTGTGTGTGGGGGGTGTCAGGGCGAGGGGCAAGGGGGAGTATCCGGTCTGCTGAGTTTTGGTGGTTGTTTTTTTGTTTTGTTTACCCTCCTGGGGCTGTTCCAGCATGGTGTGCTAGAAGAAGAAAGGAGATTAGATTAGAGAGCTTACTTTTCTCCCTTCTCCGCATCTCTTACTCACTCTACAGGTCTATTTAATGATTATGAAAGAAGGCCATGCTTTACACTGATGATAAGAGCAGTAATACAACAGTCCTCTTTCCCTGTTTGCCGTGATGTGAGGAGGATTTCGGGAACGGGACTGTTTTCTCAAAATAGGCAAAAATGACATCTGTAGGGTGCGTATGCATCATCTGAAAAATAGTGGTGTCGGACACGATACTCCACGCTTTGTTTTGCCTTCCTAATTTAGATGACTTTTAATAAATTATTGACACCGAGAGAGGGGAAAAGCCTCGTCAACTATTTTTGATGCCCCCAAACCCACTTTTCATTCCTCAGCTATAATTTCTTCCTACCTTAATGGGTATCTGCCATTAAATATTAGAAAGGAACCATGAGGACTGAAGGCATCGGGCAGAACAGATGTTCTTCGAAAATCATGGACCCTGTAATGAACACCAGGGATAAAAATATTCCCTTGCCTACCCCCCTTGCCTTGAACATATACCATTCCCTACCACTTGTGAAAGAGCTTTTACTTTTCACAATGTAAGTCTTGGGATGAGCTGGATAAATTAACCAAAACGAAGGAGTTTACTTGAAGCTACTGACCGATTTGAACGTCTTTGGAAAACTTACTTGATAATTAAATGCTTCCCTACATGCAACCGACAGACCAATCAAAGCTTCTTCCAAAAATTTTTTTTTGTCTTTTTCGTGTGAAATAAAGTTAGAGTACAGCACATACAAGCGTATGGTAGAACCATAGCGATTTCCAAGAGAACCGATGTAAACCTCCGAACTGCTTTGCATTTATATAGAGTGTGAAACAACTTGGAGAGAAATGCATCTGTTGAATCGTTTCCTCTAAAACGAGTATTAATTCCTTGGGGAGCAGGACGATGAACAATCATGATCAGTAGGAGGGTTTTAAAAGATCCTGAATCTTTTCATAGGCAGGCAAATTCTAATTGATGGTAGTCACCCATCGCGGTACACGGCCATTCTCATCTCAGGTATTACAAAATGCTTAAGTGGCATTTTTTTTCCCTCGTTGCATCGAGAGTGGTCAGAAGCATTTCAGACACTTCGCAGGTGTAAGCAAGAGTGGAATTTGGCCCTTACAAGTGCTTTAAAACAGGTCACTGTGCGTGTTCCTGACGCCACGAAGCTAAAGATTGTCTTGCCAGTGAGGACTGCAGCAATTTGGCCTTAAACGTGAAAATATAAATTATTTTTAAACCTCTTTATGTGATAGGAATATGGCCGCTCATTCGCTTCTAAAGAGCAGATTTCACCCAAGATTTCTCTTAGAGAAACCAGAAGTCCTTTCAGTTGAAAGACAAGCTTTGCTAATACGGAGTTTGTCAGCTCAGTATCGAAAAAGCGTTTTTTCCCCCCAGACCCGTCTTTGTGTGATAACACACACACACACCCTCCCCAGCCCTGCCGCGGGAATGCCCGGCTGAGGAGAACGCTGTTTTCTTGTAGGTTCTCAATCACAATCTACGAATACAGAAAAAAACCCCAAAACAACCCAACCCTAAACTGTTGCCCAGAGAAATCCACTCTTACTTTTCCATCCACTGCTTAGAGCTAATTAATAAGCATGAAGGGAAAATATCGTGTCTGATTGTTTAAGATATATGTTTGTCACGGAGTTAAATCCCTCTAATCCGACTAAAACATCTTAGCTGATAATGGAGGAGCTAGAGGGTGATCTTAGCCACTAATAACAATCTCCGTCTTGCAGAGCTCAGGATTCTTGGAAGAAGTGGGAGTAAAGTGATAGCAGGAGCAAGAGCCTTAATCGAATTTGATTTTCATGAGCAAATTAAATTTACCTGCCAGAAGGGTAATTTGGAGCAGTACTGTCACCGCTTGTTTCTTCCACAATTTCTAAAGCATCAAGGATTGAGATAAACATTCCTGAGTCCGTTTTAAATACACTTTGTGTTTCAGGATATTCATGTGTTTCTAATGGAAGTAAGCAGCTTTACGAGCGGGTTTCGCAGGACATCTTAACTCTCTCCCTCCCACTGCGTGCTAAGGGAGGTGCTGTGATAATTACAAAATAAGAAGAATTTGTAACAGCAAATGCAAAAGAAGAGTTCGAGAAAATTTGCGAAGGCATCCTAAAAATCCTCAGGAGCACACTAGATACGGACCTACATATTTCAGTCGACCCAAACATTCAAACGGCACCTCCTATGAAAAAGGTGTGCTCGAAAACATTGTCACTGCTTTCACACGAAGTGTGGGACACGATCTAATGTTAATGTAGACAGGTCTCAGAAGATCGTTTCACTCAGTGGGCTTTTGGGTTTGGTGTTTTGTTTTGGTTTCAGGGTTCTTTTTTTTTTTTTTCCGTATTTCAGCTTCAGAAAACATGCTGGAGGTATTTCATGTGATTAGAAATTAAAATGGGAATGATCCTGAAATCTGTCTCTTGGGCAAAGTCTCTTTTCTGATTTGTTTTGCTTTGCTTTACATTTTTTTCCGTAGAATTTTCACAGGAAGGAGGGGTATGCGATAACTTTCTGTTTATATTTGGCGGGTGAAAGCAGCTGAAGCCTGGCATTAGATGTTAGTAGTCCACAGAAAATATTTTACTTTAACTGCCGTGTAAATGCAGTGATGAGGAGAAGCCTTTGCCGGCTCTCTGTCAGCTGCAGGCTGCTTATAAAGCCCCCCCTTACAATTTCAATTAATTTTGCCATGCAAAATGAGACAGATTTATTTGCCATCAGGTCTGGTCTCTCGCACCAAGCGTGCCGAGAAAGTTTTATTTTTCTCTTGGCAAATTCTGATAAACAAGGAGGCCTGGCTGGCCGTGTAGTAGTTTATCTGGTCGATTCCATCTTCTAGTTGAAATGTTCTACGTGTAACAGCAACAGATGACAAAATTATACTCAAATAACTCTTCCTTGATTTTCTGTGGTTTATCCTTCGATTTTCGAGATTTACCGTTTTGAGGGAAAATGAATTTCTCACCTTATCTACCAGTAGGAGAAAAGAAAAGAAAAGAAAAGAAAAGAAAAGAAAAGAAAAGAAAAGAAAAGAAAAGAAAAGAAAAGAAAAGAAAAGAAAAGAAAAGAAAAGAAAAGAAAAGAAAAGAAAAGAAAAGAAAAGAAAAGAAAAGAAAAGAAAAGAAAAGAAAAGAAAAGAAAGGTACAATAACGTATCCTCTCTATTTCTGCTGTGAGCTTGTAATAATTGCTACCACATGATCACATGGTGTATTGTTGCAGCCTGATTACAATTAAACTTATCCCTCCACCTTTTTCATTAGAGGAAGGAAAAAAAGTTCTTCCTGAGCTTCAGGCCCACTTTGTGCTGTTTTATTTCCCTTTGAAAAGCTCTCGGAAAGAAGCCGAAGTCTCTCTTTCCTTTACAATGAGAGAGAAAGCATTTCCAAAAAGCCCTTCTCACCACAACTTTCTTGTAATAGCGTGACATTTACACATTACGTTCGACCAGGGGGGCTCAGGGACAGGAGTGGACGCTGCTGCTCTCTGCAAGAAGTTGCACAGTCTTTATTTTATTTATTTTTTCTTTTCACGCTGAGCCCAAAGTCGTATCTTCACCTAGGGAGGGAAACAATGAGGCTCACAGTGTTAAAGACGTCCGTGCGCGGTATCTAGAGGAAAAAAAAAAAAAAAAAACCAACAGGGAGAGAGAGAGGAAAAAAAAATCATACAGGAAACATTGGACATGTTTGCCTTTACTGGAAGACAGCTGTTTGAGTACATTCTTCAAGAGGGTTTTTGGTTCCCTTTCCAGAAGTGGTTTGAGTGATTAAAACACTGACTTGATGGAGGCAGTTTATCTCTAATGTCTGGCTCTGTCTAACAGCTCTTTTTCCTCACTTTTTCAGCCCTTTGCTCCGTTGAGAGTGTACATAGCTGGGGCTGTAATCGCGGCTGTCTTAAGAGACATCTTAAGAGGTAGGGGGACTCACGGCACTGACGGGAGGGGAGGATGGCTCTAGCTGGAAGGTATCTGAGCCACGAGTGGACATCTTGCCCGCGGAGAAGGGGAAAAAAACCCCAACACCAACAACCAAAGCCAAAACACACTGGATCTGGCAAACGCCTGCAATTCTGTTAAATGTGGTGGAGAGGGGCGGGAGCGGGTGCTGGAGAAGTCCCGTGGCTGCCGTCCCATTTCCCTCTGGCTCCTCCAGCAGGCCGGGTGGTTGCAGGACCGCCTCGGGGCTGGTCCTGCCCTCAGCCCGTGGTCCCGCAGGGAAGGCCCGTGCCGGTCTCCACACCCGCCCGGCGCTGGGCCGCGGCTCGGCGGCCGCCCAGAGGCACACACACACACCTGTGCCCGGCCTGCCGGCTCCTGCTCGTGGGCAGCCCCGCGGTCCCTCCTCGGGACCTCTTCATGACTCCTTCCACCCCGTCGGGCACAGGCGGGGCTGGTTTTTGGCTGTTTGTATTTCTCTGCTGTGCGAACGCACGGAGGGGTTTCTGCCGGCACTGGGTGAGGAGGGAGGTGCGTGGCCGTGAGCTCCGTGGGGAACGCGCACCCACGGGCAGCAGGCGAGCACACCTGAAACGAGTGCTGTGTCACCTCGCCCTGGCTGGTGTCTCCGTGTGACCGCACACGTGCCTCTCGCCTTGTCACACCCTGTGCTCATCCCTCCGCTCGGAGTCCTGCTGAAGCAAGGAGGGGAGCGGGGTGTCCTCTCCCACCCCTAAGCGCATCCCACCTCTGGCTTGGCTAGAACCGCCTTCTTACGTGGGTGGGACCCCAGGGACAACCCTGGGGACACGTTTCACAAAAAGCAACGCACCATCTGCACGGATCTGTGATCACTGCCGAGCAGAAAGTGGCAGCTGGATTCGGCTGAGTCCTCAGCACTGCTTAAATGACCTTTGTCCATGTCGTGGGTACTCCCAGTACCAACCAACCACCTCCCAGCAGAACGCTACTCGATACCGTGATGTGATCCTGCCTTCTCTGATTAGTTTTACATTTCACCAAGCACACGCAATTTTGCTAAAACTTGATTTGGTAAAATCCCAGTAAACCCGGGGTCTAGAAAATGCATGCTAGTGCCTAGAATACATTTCTCAGGTATATATAATACGTGCTGTCTTTAATGACGAGAGACATTTGCTAGTCTTCATGTTAGATGGAACTAATGTCTTTCTATCCATACCGTGAACACATTTTCTAAATAGGAATTATACAGTGTTTTCCTTTAAACATAACACCAGCCAAATGCAGGCTAGCCTTTGCATCTCTGGGTAAGCATATTACTCCCTTTTTGCTGAATCATGAATTTTTCCAAAGCTTATTGTATTTTATGTCTTCTTTAGATAAGCAGTTACATATGTGACTCTGTTGAAGGCTAAACCCCATTCTTACATACTCGACAGCTGACTATACTTCCATGATGTTATTTACTCTGGAATCAGCTAAAAGCTGAGACTCGTGGCTCACCAGGAAAGGCAGGAGCGGAGTCAGACCCTAATTAACCCGCACACAGCGGACTCCAGCGGTTCACATCTGCCCACGCCTGGACTTAGATCTTCTCATCCGGGGTTCGGACTTCATCTGAGCACGTCGGCTTGTAGCCCTTGAGGATGGCCGTCAGCCAGACCACCAGCACCGTCTGGCATTACCACCCTGTGCCCCCACATCCACGCGTGGGAGTGGATGTGGGGGTAAAATCTCTTCCACCCTCTCCATGGACAGAGGGACGCGGGAAGAGCGGGGATGGTTTCAGCCCAGCAGAAGCAACCCTGTTGCAGTCCTGGGAGCCTTTGGAGAGATACCCGGGGAGAAGGAACCAGGCTGGTGCCAGGGGACCAGAACGGAGCTGAGGGCACGTGCCAAGGTTCCCACGCTCCGAAGACAATTCGCAAAGTCCCGGGAGCCAAAGTATATTTAGTCCAATAATGGCACAGAGAAAAGAGAGTGGTTTCATAGCAACCCCTCTGACACGCAAAATAATGAGCGGCTGGAAAATAAAGGTGCTAGCCAAGCATGCCCCCTGGTCTTCTAGGGCAGATACCTAAAGGAGGAAATCCCCCCGTCCCCTCGCACGCAACCCGAGGCCATTTTCCTGCAGATGTAGCTGCCCTGGTGCCAGTGAGCCAATATCCTCGCTCGGAGCCGCTTCCTTCCCATTGTGGGGAAGATATGCGCAGCCTGCCAGCAATTACCAATTGTCATGCACTTTCACAAGACCATATTTCTTCGCAATTTCTCTTGATGCGTGTGGGGACTATGTCAAATCCTCTGTCATCTCCCGGCACAGCCCGCTGCCACACCGCCCTCCTAAAAAGAAAAAGAAGGAAAAAAGAAAAGAGAAAATAAGAAGCCACCCCCCCCCAACCAAACAGCTGGATGTAACATAAAGCTACATATCATAGGTCGTGTTGCAAAGGAAACATAAAGGCTGGTGTGCCTTTGCTCACAGAAGTATCTATATCCGCCAAACGTTGTTTCTCGCTGTTGCCAGGTCAACAAATTCTCAGCCCAGGGGCTCTCCCCCGAGAGGTCAGTCCATCACGCAGTGTGGACGTGGATCCTATCTGAAACCTGTGTGTGCAGACATGAGAAGCTGGACAGGTTGAGCGGATCAGGCCATTGGTGTAGGGACCAGAGGAACGGGGGCACATCCCACTGCCCCGGCCCGGCAGCCCACCTGCTGCTGGGGGAACACTCCACTCCAGCTCCCAAATCCATCAGGACGTTTTACCACAGGAGTAATGTCACTGTGAGCTGATGAAGTCTTGAACAGACACGTCATCACCACTTTGTGTGATGTAAATATTTGGCAAATAAAGGAGAAGGAGCTTGTTTGAGCTATTCATTTTAGCGGGATTCTAGAGGGAGGGGGGACCTGGGTCTGTGACTACTCTGGGAGTCGCTAAAAGAGAGGTCAGAAGTTTATGCTGAGGTTCGTACGAAGTTTGGACAGTGCCTAGCCAATCAAGCAATTGTAAATTCATAATTAGCTTTCAATAAAAGTCTTATTTTCGGTAGATGGCACGACCATGGCAAGTGGAAAAAAAAAATCCCCCTTAGATAGAAAGGCAAAATTAAGTATACAAGTATCCCAATCAGAGAATTAAGATTAAATTGCATTTATCGGGGGGTTGTGTGTGTTATGGATTGTACAACATTTTTTAACAATAACCACAGGATCGAAACCTTAAAAACTGTGAGCAAGAATATCCTAGCTGACATGAAAGTTGCCTGTATATAAAAAGAGAATCCCATATAACTCCACAACGGAAATCAGTTAGCAAGTATCTTCTGCCCGTTTTCAAACATCAAATGTTCTTGCCATATGTCCGTTCTTATTTGTATACCAGCTAAGAAACCTGAAACGTATATATGAGATATTAAAACAAAACATGAAAGATTTTCTCAGAAATCTGTGAGAGGGGAATATAGGTCTGAGGCGGGGGTTGAAGGAAGTAAAAAACCCAAGTGATACTATTGCCAAAAACTTTAATATTGAACAACACAGCTGAAGCTTTTATCACGGTACGAAATTTACAGCCTAATAATTCAAACCTGTGTGCGCATTGCAAGATGTCTCTTTGCCTTGCTAGGTATCCAAAGAGACAGTTTTGCTTCCGAGGAGAGGAGCATTCCTGCAAGCCAGGGAAGTCTTTGGGAAAGGCAGGTGACTGGCAGCTTGAGGGAGAGAAAGGGTAGAAAATAAGGTTATGGAAGATGATGGCTTTTTGGGATCCGAAGAGATTTCTGATACCTAGTGTGGAAATAAAAATGTGGCATCTGTAGTCAGTAAAGGAACAAAACGACAAGAAAGACCTTATCTGGTGAAAGAAAAACGTGTGGGCTGGAAGAAAATAGTTTAAGCATTCACAAGTTGGAGATCTCCGAGCATCCTTATCATTTGGGCAGATGATGGGGTTTCCCAAATCTCAGCTGCAACGTGATTAAGTACCAACTAAGATGCTGTAGTGATCTGAACTCCTTAGAAGAAGAGGGAAGGTGGGATGGAAGGAGAGCACCCAGTTAAGAAAATATTAACCCAATTTTCCGCAAAACAGAAGCAATCCTGTCACTAGGTCTCACTGTAGCTTGGAAGAGCCTGTCGTGCCCAAAGAGAAGCCACCTGTTGGACAGGGACAGCCTGGGACCTCCGGTCACGGAGTGGTCGGTCACTAGTGCCAGTACATGTTTTAAAACTCAAGGTCAACGCCTCCCCCTCGCCTCTCCCACCTTCCCCGGATACTACGTCCTCTCCCCGCGGGGTAAATGAAAACATGAATTTCTGCCATGGCATTGGGGGAGCCTGGAGCCGAGCCCTACGTGTGGTTTACCCATCCCCCCTCCTGTCTTTCCTGCCTACTCCTGCTGAGATCTGTGACCCAGAAAGGAGCAAAAAGTGTTTCGGGTAAGCTCGAGTGTCCGCCGTCCCGCCGGAGCCGCGGGTCTCAGTGTCCCGCGTGTCCCGGCTTGTTCGGGCGGCCCCGCCGGGGGCCGGGGCAGGTTCCCGTCCCCTGCTGACGATAACCATCAGGGATTTGCGAGTGCAAACAGAGCCCCAGAGGCTGCGGGGGCTGGGTATCCTTGCTTGGGTTTCGAGGACCGCCCGTGTCAAAGGGAGCGAGGCACCGGGCGGAGCAGCACGGCAGGTTGCGGGGTCGCCCCAGTGGGGCTGAAATCGGTCAGGGGCCGGTCTCGCCGCAACAGAACCCGGGCGGGGCCGGACTGGCACTGGGAGCCTCCAATAGCGGCGAGCGGGGGCCGCGCCGCGGGGCGCCGCCATTGCCACTCGGCGCTCCGGTGCGGCGGCCCGGAGGACGGCGCGGCGGG
>VXAZ01003471.1:1355140-1380042 GCA_013399875.1 Gymnorhina tibicen
GGCAGCAGCGCTCCCGGGCGGCCCGAGGACAGGAGGGGAGAGGAGAGCAGGGCAGCGGTGAGTCCGAGGAGCCGGGGTAAGCTCCTTCACGCGGAGCGGAGCGGTCGGGCTGCAATAGCGAGGCTTTCCCACTAGATGTCTGCGCAGCTAATGATAGGCGAAAGCTCTGTCTTTTCCCGGGTGTATCCCCCAGAGCCCGACCCTCCAGCCTCTTTCAAGTCTGCCACCCCCTTGAGAAATTAAATCCCTTTCCCCCCTACCAACCCCGGTTTTCTCCTCTGTTTCTTTTTTCTTTCACGAGTGTGCTGTAGTTTTAGCTAGAATAAAATACGGATTTCTCCACAGAGAAAGCTCCCTGGTCTGCAACTCATGCTACTGGAATCCTTTTATGACCTTTGATGTGTTTAAATAACACGGTAAAACTGTGCACACACCTCGGATTGAACTTTAATCATCCCAAGCCAAGGACATCCAGGTGGTAAATTACTTTACTTTGACATTTCTACTTTAGAACAATATGTAATCCCAGTCGCAGGTCAGAGAGATGTTTCCAGTCTTCTCATCTTTAGAAGAGCAAATATACTTTGCCTGCAGATATCAGAAACTCGTCTCTCCTGTTACCTAATTAAAAAAAAAAAAAAAAGAACTGAAAACCAGACCCAAAAATCAAGGCCCCTGGGATTCTAGTTCTATCGGATACCTCCAGACTTCCCACAGGACTGGGAAAGTGTTCATCACTGTTAAGCACCACTCCCCTGGAATATGTTTGTGCATCATGTGCCATACAGGAATTTAGGCAAGTTTTATATATACATATATTGGTGTGCATGTTTCCTTTCTGTGAACAGTGATGCTGTAACAGACTGCTTAAAAAAAAATTAAAGTAATCCACAGATTTTCTCTTTGGTCTTGGTGCGGTGTGAGAACCGCAAAATGAGTTTAGTTCATCATGAACGAAATATTCTAACAAATAATGTAAGTATCTTCAAGAGAAATCCGGAACGCTTAATTTTGTTCACTGCTAGCACCTGGTTTTTAATCAGATAAATTTGGGTGAACACGTACAAAAGAGAGGAATTTGTGGGTCTTTTTAATGTCAATGAAAATTAGTGGCAACTAAATTTTGCCTTGATTTTTACCAAGGGATCCCTGGTCAGCCTCGTCTCATGCTTGTCTTGGAAGCTGTGGAGCACAGGGACCTAAAGCCAAGCCTTTTGCATGGAGTTTTAGGTCCTGAACTCAGTCATAGGAAAGGCCTAAGCATGGGAAATCCCATCTGCCTTTGTTATTACCTTTCATCTCTGCTTTGACCCGCTGAGGCTTTACACCCTCTCCTAAGAAAATTAAAATATGGTCAAATATGAGATAATTTTTTTAGGGAAAGCTAGCAGGAGGGAGGTGGGTTCGTGCAGTTTGTTTTGAGGGGGGTGTTTAGAAATACACGGGTCCAGCTAGGTAGCGCAGTATCATGGGGGAAGAGGTGAGATTTCGGCTCCACTCGGGAGCCGGAGCAACTTCAATTCCTCGCAAACGCAGTACTCACAACGTTTATAGCACAAAAAACATGAGGGTGAACGGACAGTCAGCCCCGGAGGAACGGCAGGAGGGAACCGAAAAGAGTATCGACACTTTCCTCCTGGGGTCTGCCCCAGCCCTTTGACGGTGAAGGTTGCCACTCTCCCCACGGCTGCCGGCGGGAGGAACGGCAGAGTGGGGGGCGCCGAGGGGTGGAGAGGGGCGAGGCTGCTGGCAGAGATATCTGGGGTCGTGCATGGACCTTGTGACACTCCTGAGACTTTATTCTGACTATTTCCAGAAGTCTGAGTGCGAGAGTAGCATTTTCGGAAAATTTTTCGGGATTTCGTGAATTGTAGGAGAGGAAGCCTCTGCTCCCTGCTCCCTCCCGGCCGCTGGTTGCACACAACTGTCTTCCGTGACTGAGCTGTGCCAGGCGGCTTTATTGCCTTATGTACTGTTGCTACTGAGTAGAGATAAATAGGAGGGAAGGAGACACGGTCGCCATAATCGCGGCTCCCCGAAAGACAAAAGGCTGTTCTTTTGTTTAATTCTTTTTTTTTTTTTTTTTTAATCTCTGGAATTCCCTAGTCTAATTATTTAACTGTCCATTCTCTCCTCCGCTTCTCATTATGAACTCAAGATGTTTAATGCTGGAAAAATACATCAGTTGTTTTATACCCGGACAGAGCCTTTACTTGTGAAACTTACTTCTAAAAAAAAAAAAAATCTGGAAATAATTAACTCGTACAGTTGAGAACATTATGTTGCCTTTACTGTAAACGTGTCCTTACACCTTTACAAGACGTTACAGAGGACTTACTCAACTAATTGAAACTGTTATATAGCAGCGTTATGTATTCAACATACTTGTTATATTTCACCTTTATGGACTTAAGAGTTTTATTTCTTTCACGGTGTTCTGATTTTTTTTCCAGCAGCCCCTCGTTTAATCTGCAAGAAGGAGAGATGTTCGAAAAGCTATGAAAAGAGAAGCAATTTAGTATTATTTTCTCTATAGCAGGGTAAGACGGATCACACTGTCACGGACAGAATATTGAAAAAAGAGAAAGCTCGGAAAACGTTAAGAACCAAATATTTCTGCCTCATCCCAACACCCCGGGAAGAAATACATATATATGTACCAGCTAGTTTCCATGCTAACTGGATCGGGTGGTGGGACCTCCTCCTTGCCCTCTCCCACTTCAGCTGCACCGTTGAGGTGGGGAAGCGGGGCAAAGCAAAGCCTGGTTGGCAGCGAGGTGCGCTGATCCCGCTGAGCACCGGCCTGGGGTGGCGGTGGGCAACCCCGCCGGCCGACCACGAGGTTATCCCTCGCGTAGGTCTTGGGAGCGGGCACTGCAGCGCGGACCATCTGCGTGTGTGTGTGTCTGTGTGTGCGTATATTTCTGTGTGTGTGCGTGTGTGCACCCACAAGGAGCAGCGAGATCTCTGCTGCGCCGGGTCCCACGCGCGATCCTTGCTCCCGTGTCTCCTGCCCATCCTTCCTGTCTCTCTGTCCGTTTCCCGGCGAGGGCGACTTGCTACGGCAGACAATTTACCCTTCATGCCAGTAGCGAGGGAGCCCACAAGGAAGCGTTTTCATTGCTCCCACCAGTGTCCCGCGTTCAGGAGCTGATGGAGACTTTTGTCCAGCCCGGAATAACTAGCACTCACATAGGCCAACACAAACGCCCGATTCACGGGGCACCGGAATAGGGACCAGGATGTGGGCTGCGCTCTGAGCTCGGATTTGTGCTGAAGCCACAGTCCAGCAATTATTACGTTGTGTTATTTTCAGTGCAGAGGGCAGGGACTACTTCAGACGAATAAATTCGTCTCACGCAGAGTTTTCTCCAAAAAATCGTGTCGTGGTTGATACTTAAAGGCAGAGCCTGGCATAACAAGGAGAAGGGCAAACTGAAGAAGGGAAATCTTCTGGTAGCAGGAAGTTCACTTACACGAGGAAGAGATGTGCATATTATGGAACTTACGTGTACAAGCCAACACGCCTATACACCCACAGATGTGTTTGTAGATGACAGGGGCTCTGTGTGTCTTTGAAAAGATGTCTTATGAAGAAGTGTTTCCAGGGAAATGTTGAAGTTTCAACTCTACAAGCGAGGCTTTCCGCCCAGAAACCAGTCTGCATCCCTGTACTTTCCCTCCGCTGCCCGAGCAAGGAACTGCCCCGGCGAGCCGGAGGTAAACCTGCGTCTGTAGGCTCATCCTAAACTGTAATCCCGTGTATTACTCGACTCCGGCGACGGGCGGGACGCGGAGCCGCTCAGGTGCCGGCAGCTCCGCCGCTCTCCGCGCGGGGCCCAGCTGCCGGCCGCAGGTGATGCGGGGACCGCGGCCACCGAAACATGTGCGCCGCACGCATCGGCACTGTCTCCTCCTGACAGCGTGGATGTGTGATTAATGCCGACCGACGGCTGCCCCCAGCCCTGCTCCCCCTCCCATTTTCTCCTCCCTCCCGCCCCCTCCTCCCAAGGTCCTCCGCTGGTTTCAATAAAAGGCAGGATCTAAGCTTTCTCTCCTTCAAATCAAAGAGGTGTTACGATTGGCGAAACGAGGGGCAGATGGGGTATTGTCAAATATATTTCCGAACAATATGCAGTCGAGACGCCCGGTTTCTCGGGAAGGGAATATTGTCCAGTAAAACAATGGCAATGAATAAATCAGTGATCGGGGTCCCTGTCCGGATCCCGGGGTGGTTTAACCCGGGTGGGTAACTCTCCTTCCCCGATCCTGCTCCTTAGAAAGTTAATAGGAGGCGCCGGCGATTTATCCCGGGGTGGCGGGGGGCGAATAGGATGGCCAAGGCCGAAGCACCGGGTTAGCTCTGCTTTTATCGGAGCCGTACGGCAAGCGAGGCTACGGGTGGCCGGAGCGCCCGTGGGCACGGCGCCTGGCAGCGTCCACGCCGCGCCCGCCCGCTCGGAGCACGGGCAGCGCCGCGGGGCTCTCCCGGCCCATCGCCGTCGCGTCAGGGCTGGGCGGGCTGTGTTCATCCGGCTGTTTTGCTGTGGCCGACACTGCTCTTTAGTTTTCTTTTTTTTTTTTCCTTCTNTTGTGGCTCGCGCTCCTTTTTTTTTTTTTTTTTTTTTTTTTTTTTTCCTCTTTCCCCCCCCCCCCCCCCCCCCCCCCAAGAAGGTTAAGCGGGTGAAAAGTAAGCTTTATAGGCCTCTGTGAAAATGTGAAAACTAAAACAAGTCTTTCAGGTGTAAAATGCACTCCTGAAATACAGTTTCAAGATTTATTTGCTCAATTTTTAGTTGATAAACTCCATATTACTCCAAAGGGAAAAACTTCTCTTGCTTACTGAGTGCACAAGGCAGGATTTGCACTCACTTGGAGGAATCTACTCTGAAAGAGGTGGTAAAGTCCTTCTGAACGCAACTTTTTTCAACCTCGCGGCTGACTGTCCCCCTAGAACAGCGTGAACTTTCTGCTGCCTTGGTTCAAGGGAAGCAACAGTTTTTATGGCCTGCACCGCGACTGCAGCTGAAAAGTTTTGCATGAAAGACGGGGAGATTAGTGCCCCAGAGCTAGATTTTCTGCCGGAGAGCTTGGAGTCGTGAACAGTCGCGACGTTTTACTAGTCAGTATGCTTTTTACTGCAGAGCTTGACTGCTCTATCGAAAGCGATTCCTGGAGGGGTATTTTTGCACTGGGTTTCATTTTTACGTGGTCACTCATTTTAAATCTTGAGGTGCTCAAAATCAGGGTATAACCGTTTAGTGAAAAATAACCCGCCCCAGCTCTCTACTACTAATGAACAGAAATTATTCCACTTTCATCTCACCCCTCAGAAATATTTTTACTTAGAAAGGGCTGGCTGCTAATTGGGGTGAGCAGTTGCCTTTAATCTCTAACATAGTGCTTGGAACACACCCAGAATGAATTAAAATAAGTCTGATACACAAGAAGAAAACATGGTTTCCCAGTAAAACTCATTTTATGATCACAGCTTGTGTGCTACGTCAAAATGTTAAGTTTAAGCATTTAGGGCATAAAGAATAAAAACCCCTTTTGAAAGTCACTAATGCTCACATTTGGTATTGTTTTAATCTTTTCTATTAGAAGTACAAGTAAGGAATACCTTTTGTTCTAATAAACTACAGATGAAGTATAAATTTGCATGTTTACATGTAGTTTGTATGCTGAAATCATCAACTGAACCTATGGATAAAAATATGTATTTCTCCTGAAAGCAGACTGTGGGAGATTATCAGACCACCATCCCAACAGAAGTGCTCTCTCCTCTTCTGCAGTACTGCTAGGAAGAAGAAAGGGCAAATGATGTGTGTGTGTGTGCATGTGTGTGTGTACAAGTGTGTGTACAGGAGAGATCTCTGCCACCCTGTTGTGGAGCTTTGGTTGAGTGAGCTGTAGATCACAGTTTCATGGTAGCTCAGCAAGTTGCCAAAAAAACCCCCAAAACCAAAAAACCCCAGAGGTGGAAGTGGCTCTGATAAAGCCTGTGTCATATGGCTTGCCATGCAAAAATAAACACTGCACTGAACACCTAGAAGCCCCAAAATTGCTGAACCCTGTACCCACCAAAGAAATTTTGTTGAGTTTCTATGGTAGGAAGGGCCATTGGCTTGTTTGTTTGCTTGTTTGTTCTATTTATAAACATTCCTATGGAGCTTATCCACAGAGCATCTGCATGCCCACTGGAGTCAGATCTGGTTTCCTGGGTGAAGTTGCATCCTTATTCAGTAGCAGCGTGTTGGAAATGTCTGCTAAAGAAGGAATCAACCCTCCTGCAGCCTGTGGCACTCCTGTTAGGGACTGGAGTCTGCACCCTTCCTAGGATACTTCCACACAGCAACACAAAACAGTTAAATGATCCTGAAAGCCACTCAAAATAACAAGAGGGAGGTGAAATATCTTGTGTTTGTCAAAGGATTTCAGGAAACAGGTGAAGAATTAAGATAGGACTTAATGCTGTGCATATCACATGTAAATGAAATATTTAATCTGCCATTTCATCTCTCCTGTGTGCTCAAACACCTTCAACAGTTCTTTGAACAAATATTTAGTTTCCAAGCTATAAATTCGTCTTATGCAAAGAGAAAGCTTTTAGGATCTCCAGTTTAAACCCGTTTGTACCACTTGTTGTGGTGCTGAGAATTATCAAACTGGTCATCTTACCTTTCCCACGAGTGGTAGTTAAAAGAGAGCTAGGGGCTGTGAGGGATGGAGTAAAAGAAAGAATAATAGCTTTCAAAAAATTGTGGGCTCACAAGGTGTGGTTAGCATTCTTCCTAGTTTATTTGTTTCTTTAGTTAACTCCTGATTTCCTCTTTTTTCAATACCTTGGCATCAGCTCTGTCTTTATAGTAACTCTGCAGCATATTAAGAGCCCTTATTAATGTAATTGTCAAAACTGTTAGGGAGAGGAACTCTTACAGTGTTCTCTGGTCTGCCAGAGGAGTTAACTAAAATGAGAGCATCTGTGCCATATCCTGACATCCAAGGAAATCCCATAGAAATTGATTGCTATTTTACTACACTGAGTTGGGATAAGATATGAAAGGGAGAGACAGAAGGAAGATGCTTCCGAAAGACTTCCACAGAGGTAAGTTCTCTTCACTTCCAGACAGGAGAAAACCAGCCACAAAGACAGTGAATTAGTGGCTTTTGACAGGCAGGTGAGGGGCCCCTTTCCCAGTCACAGTCTTCAGATGCGGGGCTTGAAGGGGGAGCAGGAACCTTTCCCAGCGACCCTACACTACTTAGCATTTATGGATGGATAAAGCTGAACATTGGACAGGACTCCCCAAAGGAAAAGAACCTTTCAGTGTAGCCATCAACCTGTCATCACTGCAATAAAGGTGTAATGCACAGGAGTGCTGGTAAGAGCCCGGGGTTTATTTCCTGGCCCTGTCACATGACATAGGGCCAGGGTTACCAAAGGTTACCCCCTCACATGGAAAAGATCAGTGGTCATCGGCTCCAGCAGCTGCTTCTCTCTTCTCCTGTCTCAATTTTATATTCAGCTTATGCATGTGCCTTGTTAAAAATGCAAACCTGGCAACCGTGATCAGCTACAGCCATAGAGATGATGGATGAATTGCGTGTTTGCCCACAGCCTGTAACACCAGCTGGGTCACAACTGAAGGCTTGAACACCTTTCTGCACCCACCTCATGTCCCTGGAAGGGCTCCTTTTCCCAGCTAGTAGAGACATATCAGTGGGTTACAGCTCAACACTGCAATGCTTTTCCCAAACAAGTTATTTGTTGCCTTCCAAGCCAGTCCCTCTGCAATGATCTGCTTGCATTTGTGTGAAATGGCTGGGTGTTGCAGGGTCAGACCTTCCATGCCTGTGGTACTGTGAAACCAGTGTCAGGAGTTCTGTGGGAAAGCTAGATAAAGATTTCAGCTGTATCATTCCTTGTCATGAAGTTCCTTGTTACATGAGATATCCAAGCTCTGTTACAGCCTCTTGGCTAGTATGGCTCATGGCAGCAATGACAGGAAAGGCCTGGAATTAGGAAAATGGAATGGGAGTAACCAGAGACTACAGAATTAATAAGAAAGACTGTTTTCCACAAAATGTTGGTTATGATGGCTTTGCTGTGGCTTCCTCCAGACAGACACTTGTCAGACAACACTGTCCTACCCAGGAAGTGGGTGTAGGTAAACGGCTTTCTATGAAGCCTTGCAATAAAATCTACCACAGAACATTAGACAGTGCAAAGCACTGGTTATAGATCTTGGAGGTTTACATTACTTTTATAGAGAGTTTGGGTTATATTTTAGATTTACTTAGTGTTACAGAGCCAAGCAGTGGTGTTGCAGACAGAAAATATTTGCTGCCTCTAAAGAATCAGAACTATGGCTGAGCCCTTTGATTCAGATTCCCACCCAGCTGTACAAAATACCAGAAGTAGGGTGGCCAGGAATGCCTGCACTGACCCTCTTCCAGAATGGGCCTGATCCTCCATATGGATCAGGAAAATCCAGACTGGCATTGTACAGGCTGATAGTAGGAGTCTTCCAGTCATTCCTCCAACATTGAGGATTATTAGGGCTAATGATCACTTAATCATACCTTTTCATCTTTATTATTACTGCTACTCCTTAGCACTGTAAACAGGACTATGTGGAATGTGGATAAAGCAGAGAACACCAAGATGTTCCCTGCCCTGGAGAGTTTTCCAGTTACATGTAGGAAAAGAAGAGCTAGGTGAACACTGAAAGACTTTAAAACACAAGATGGTATCTTACCTGAACAGTGTCTGCTTGAGGGCTTGGAACAGAGCTGACAGCAAGACTTTTTCATGAGAAAGTCTTAAATAGATGTTTAAGCTGCAATGTTTTGGGGTTTTCATTTTGATTTCCTGAGAAGGAGAAAGAAGAAGTTTCAACAAGATCAAAACGGGGAGAAAAAGAATTTTTTACAAAATGGAAGTGCAAGAGAAAGACATGAAGCTTGCCATAAAAAAATTATTTGTTCTTCCAGTTAAAATCTACTGTAATGACAACTGGGTAGTTTTCATTTCGGATGTTTTACAGCAGCTGTATAATGCCTGGGATGCCCCTAAGCAGATGAATTGGATTACAAACTGGATTTGTCCCTTTTCCAGGAGGAGACTCTTGGAGGAGCACAGTAAAGCGATCCTGATGAACAGGATAAAGGGATGGGTTGTTCTTAAAATCCTCAAATGGCAATATGAATAACAAAGACATTGTTCTTCTTTAAAATACTACAGGCAATAATATTCAAAGTTGAGGGTTTTTTTCCATAAAAAACTGGTAACTGATCACTACTGCACCACCGTGAAGTAACTAATATTAGCCCAATTTTATAGGCTTGGAAGTGGAGTCAGAAAGATTAGGACTTACCCAAGGCCACAGAGCTAGCTGCCAGGCAGGAAGAAAACTCCAGATTTCCTGGCTCCCACTTTCCTGCTAAATTTATCATCCACACTCCAATGATGTCAAAACAGTGGGCTTTTTTCACTGAGATAAAAAATACCCATTTTCCAAATGGTTAAAATATGTCATGAAGTTCCACCCAAAATCCGCATCACAGAATTGGGCACTGCTGGAATGTGATTTAGCTTGTTTTAGAGCAGCTTTGCAACACCCTGCACAACAGGATACAATGTGTGAGTGGCCACAGCCACAGCCTCTGCTCTCTGAACTAACCAGAATGGGCTACACGGAAGAGCTGCACTGTGAGACTGTGCAAGTTAGAAACGGTGGGAGAACAAGGGCTGCCAGAGCACGCACAACACTGAAGCAGATTTTGGATCAAGGGATCTCTGCCTTGACTAAAGCAAAACCCCCTGTCACTTCAACTAAGGTTGTGCCCATCCAACTTCATACGCAAACTGACAAGTAATGGTTGGTTAAACCGTTCTATATGTGACATGCCCATTCCTGGGTCATTATAAACCCAGTATATTTATTATCCTATAGATGATCAAAAACCTGTTTATACAGAAATGAGATACATATGTGGGCAAGAGTGCATAAGCAGGAGCATCCACAAAATGCAGCATTTCGCTGAGGGATGTGATTGATAATTCATCTTGGATTTAGCTAATGTATATGTTGTAGTAGGTTATCGCTGTTTTCATTCCAGCTGTAAAAAAGGGGATGCCCATTCCTCAGCCTTGTGTGTTAATTTAAACTGAAATCATGTTAGGTTAATTAATAACAGTAGCTGTGAGTGAAGCAGCTGAAGGTAGCTAGCTCTTCCGCCTTGTCAGCAAAGCTGTCAGAGCTCAGGAATTAGAGAGACTAATTAGTGTGTTCCAACAGTGGTTTCTATAATCCTATTTTCCATTTCATTGCAATGGACTAAGAGGTGCTGTGTCCATCAGTTGTGCTGTCACAGCTGAGAGGTGGTAGCTTACAGCTGAGCACACCATCATTGCTGAAACTTCCTGTCAGGAACACTGGGGGTCACCTGCTCTTTCCTGCTCAGGTGAGGCCTCCTTGACTGCAAAAGAAATTAGTTTCAACTCTTTATATCCAACCTCTGTGCAGAAGTGGTCTGGGTTGAAGTTTGAGATTAAAATCTACATGTAGACTTACGGTAACCCTTTAGCTCAGCCTAGTTTCGTTTAATTGCATTTAGATTTAGATTAGATGAATTTAGTGCAAACCAGCAGAAGGCACTCACACTGAACTAGGAAGTTATTGAAAGGATCACACTGTGCTAATGAGCATCTTCTCTTGAAAGCTCATGCAAATTAAGATAGGATCTGAGTTTATAATACAATGGCCCTCCCAGAGTACCTCCAAACATGAACATTCTTGTTCTGAACAAGTTCCTGTGTTCTTCCTTTGGCAGCTCAGGTTTGTCTAACCAGGAAATTAACCTTGAGCTGAGATAGGGTGTGGATCTGAGGTGAAACAACGAGTCCTGTGTGGACGTTCTTAAGCATTTCCGTGTGTGAACAAGTCTTTACCCTCCAGTCATCCAAAACAGTCTGTATGTTGAGCTCTGTCACCCAAGTTGCACATATTTCAAAGTGCAAATTACTCTGTGAACTTGCCTGGTTCATGGGCCAGATCTACCTTCTCTGTTTTGTTGTAGGTAGGCACCTGACAACCAGTGCTCTGGTGTCATCATATGTGCAAACCCTCTGAAAGGTGTTAGCCCAAAACAAATGCCCACCGTGTTGACTGGGAGGTGTACAAATCATGAGAATTGCTTTGATTAATTTCTACTCTACTAAGGGTGGGCAAGGACTTCCAGACAGGATTCGGAGAAAGAAGGAAGGCTTAATCCTTTAATTAGTGCACCCAAAGTGCATCTAAAGGCTGGTACTTACACATGGGAAACTCCAGTCCTGCAGTGTTGATAGGAGATAACTGGGTTTTAGGAATGATCTCTTACTAATGTGAAGGCTGGATGCCATGGAAAATACAGCCTGTGGACAGTGCATCTGATATTCATGTAACATTGGTGCCTCTCATCTCCCTGCATGGCTTGGAAGACACCACATTTTCATTTGGAACATCCCAATCTCATACATATGCTCCTATCTCAGAAATGAGGAACTGGCTTGTATTTCAGATTGCTTTCACTGATATGCATGCAGACCTCCCTTTATGTGTCAGACATTTGAGGAAGACCTACTCGATATCCTTTGGGGCATTTACCCTATGAAGATGTTTCAGAGGCATTTCTTGTGGGGGAAGTAGAGACAGGTTATCTCTAAATGTTGTACTCTCAGTGGGAAAATACTTACTTAGCTAAGGAGTAAAGAGGGTCAGTAACATTCCTGTTGAAAGAGATGAGCTGAGGATTCGCCCCTACTCCAAGAACTATCAAGTTTAAGGCACTTCTTTCCTGATTCTCTGTCATCATCATGATATGCATTGGTTTCCCTTCAGCTCCTGATGGCTGGATTAGGACCTAAACTTTGGAAAATCAGGCTCTTTGGTCCTTTTAGCAGCTGCTCTTCCACTGTCCAGTTTTCATGCCGATATACCCATTTGATTTCATCCTAATCCACACAAAGTTAGAATTTCTTAGAGCTGGATGAGTTTCGACCTATGAGGCTCTGGAGTGGTTATTAGATGGGATTAATGCATCTGCCATGCAAAGATTCTTTCAAGAGTGTTCGGGGTTTTTTTCGTTTTGAAGGTCTTTGGGTCTTCTTTTTTTTCCAGCATTCACTTTAATAGATTTTAACCCTTCATAAGACATTACTTTGTATGTGCATGTGTGTGTGTGAGTGTGTGCCCAACCCCTTAACCTGTGTGCAGTAATTTAAGGGGTTGGTTTACAAACCCACATTTCCAAAGCCCTAGATCTTGCACGGATCTGGCATGGAAATCTCAGAGAGCAGCCAGAAATCAAGTCCTCTCCACTCCCACCCTTTTTATTTCTGTGAATGAGTATGTAAGAGACCAATAAATCTAAAACTGTGCAGGCGTGGAGGAAATCATAAGAGTCAGCCTGGTGATATTACCACGGGGAACTGTGAAATCACTGAGGATTTATACAAGCACACACGCTGATGTTGTCATTAAAAAAAAAAAATTAAATGGGAGGATGGTGGTTCTGCTCTGTGCTGCGTGTGGCAGCCACCTCAGACACATGGTTCGGTACCTCCCCTCTGTGCTCTGCTCAGGAACGCCAACCCAAGGGCAGAAATTTTTCCAGCCCCACCAGTCTTCTGGAAATCAGCTTTTGCTTGAGCAGTGTAAAGCAAAACATTTCTGGCTTGGTGTCTTTGGCATTTGGGGAAGGTCTTATGGGAGAGAGAAGTAATTGCTGCTGCTACACCCAAATCTCATGGAGATCACAGAGGCCAGACTCTGGGCAAATGGGTACTGGGACCAGCTGCACAGCCTGGGCCTTGGACCACTGCCCTTTGTGCTCCCAGGCCAAGAGGATGCTGCTGACCAGGCATCTCTTTGAAGGGAGATGGAAGGTTTTGAATCCTGTCTACCCACCCAGGGCTTCTCCCATATCTTCAGGGGAATTGGACCTTCATAGGTTTCTTCATATTTACAGCACCAGTTGTTATCTTTTCTACACGAGGAGTACTAGGTATCTGGACAGATATGGCCCTGGGCAGCCGGGAACATCCCCCACTGGATGCCAGGATGGCGGACTGGTGCAGGAAATAGCTCCAGAAACATCTGGGTGAGAGGGGGACAAGGGTTGAGGAGAAAGATTTCTCCCTACCATTCCTCATCCAAAGGCCTCCGCAAAGTTGGTTCGCTTCCTTCCTTGCAAGAGGGCCCCTTACAGAGGGTGAGGCCCTGGGTTCAAAGAGGATGGCTCACCCTGTAGCACTGTGCCAGAGGCCAGGGAGGAAAGGGCCGGGAGATGCTGTGGGCTCTGGGCCTCTCCCGCTCCTTCCTGGCCGGGGCCAGCAGAGCTGCCTTCAGCCCGCCTCGCCCGCCAGAGCCGCTTTCCCAGGGCGCTTTGTGAGGCTTCCGGGGGAAAAAAAACACGGCAGGGGCTTAATTGCACCCTCCTGCCTACACCCTGCCTATTTCGGGGCCGAGGGCAGGATCCGAACGATCTGGTTGTCTCTGCTGGGGGAACGTGTGAGATAATAACATCCACGCAGTTAACATTACCTCGTCTCCCACAAAGCCGGGCGGCTCCTTCCCGCTGCTCCGGGAGAGGTTTTCCTGCTGAGCACAGCGAGCAGCGAGCTCAACCCACTCCGCCTGGAGCCCGTTGCTGCTCGGTCAGAGTGGATTTGCGGTTTGATCTCTTAGTCCAGAATCCAAGCGCAATGGGATGAGACCGCTCGTGAAGGGGCAAACTGCGAGCTCCCGCCTCTCGATTCTCCCCTCTGTAGCCCCCCGGCATGTTCTTTCCCCGCCCTGGGGGGTGATCTGAAGCACACGCTCTCAGTTTTAATCCAGTTTCCAGTGACTTTTCTGCACCCAGCCTGGATGCCAGGAAAAGTTTCCCTTGCAACTTTTTGTTCTGCTTCTTCTCTCCGAGTTGTGAGGGGTTTTCTTTTCTTTTCTTTTCTTTTCTTTTCTTTTCTTTTCTTTTCTTTTCTTTTCTTTTCTTTTCTTTTCTTTTCTTTTCTTTTCTTTTCTTTTCTTTTCTTTTCTTTTCTTTTCTTTTCTTTTCTTTTCTTTTCTTTTCTTTTCTTTTCTTTTCTTTTCTTTTCTTTTCTTTTCTTTTCTTTTCTTTTCTTTTCTTTTCTTTTCTTTTCTTTTCTTTTCTTTTCTTTTCTTTTCTTTTCTTTTCTTTTCTTTTCTTTTCTTTTCTTTTCTTTTCTTTTCTTTTCTTTTCTTTTCTTTTCTTTTCTTTTCTTTTCTTTTCTTTTCTTTTCTTTTCTTTTCTTTTCTTTTCTTTTCTTTTCTTTTCTTTTCTTTTCTTTTCTTTTCTTTTCTTTTCTTTTCTTTTCTTTTCTTTTCTTTTCTTTTCTTTTCTTTTCTTTTCTTTTCTTTTCTTTTCTTTTCTTTTCTTTTCTTTTCTTTTCTTTTCTTTTCTTTTCTTTTCTTTTNCCGAGAAAAACACCGATTCCATAGGATAGCTGAAGAACTGCAGTGCCTGAAATGTTACCCACCCCTGGGGCGCTGGCCACGGCGGGTCCCATCGCCCTTCCGCCCTCGGATCGTCCCCTGCTCCCTGGGGAGCGTCCCGCTTCCTGAGGGCTCCGGGTTTGCCGTTCGCTCTCCCAAAACATGGATGGGGGCTGAATCCCGTGGTCCTCTTCTAAAAGGAAGAGCTATAGGGGGAGAATAACCCCCTTTATATTTGAGAAAAACCCTCAAATGTAAAGGTGTTTCAAAGTTTTCCCTAAGGAATCATCCCGTCGCAGTGCTGTCCAGGGAATGACTTTAATCCAGTAAAGCCATTCGTGTTTCCTGCGGGGCTAGAAATATTGTAAGAAAGGTGCTAAACAAGAAAGGAGCAGCTCGTGGGATTTCTTCCACATGCTTTGATTATTAATTATACCTAACTTTTTTTTTTTTTTTTTTTTTTTTTTTTGGACTGCTGGTTGGCAGCAAGACCAAAAGCATTTAAAACGAGTTTTGTGGACTGGAAATGGGAAACCCCTACAGGTTACCGTGCATCCATAGTAAAAGGCATGTATGTACTGGTGCATAGATGTAGTCTTTCTGGATTTGAGCAGTTCTTTCTAAAGTGGATTTTAATGGAAGAACGGGAGTGGGAAGAACATAAGCAGATATGCCATAAATATGTGTTCGTGTATATATATGTATGTACATACGGGATAAGATGTGCCATACGGCACGCACCACGGATCTAAATGGGGAGAGTGTATCATGTCCTAGAAGAAGCCAATGAACGTGATTAAAGCAAAGAGGCATATTTATTTCGTTGTATTCTGGCTCCACAAATCTAAACGCTTGACTGCCTGTGAAAAAAGCTGGTTTTCCGGAGACCCTCGGAGAGCAGCAGAGTGTACCAAGCTGCTCCGGCCAAGCTGCTGCCATGTGCCGCGACTTCCCCGGGTACCGCTCTAGAAGGACCTGTTTGAGCTCCTCGCCTGTTATACCTGCAACAGCGGTTTCTCTCTCTGGGCGTGTTTTCCGAGAGTTTTAAGTTAGTCTGGGCAAAACGTTCTTGACCTTGAGGGAGACTAATGGTGAGAATGACGTAATTTCTGAAAGAACCAGCGAATTAGCCGCGGGCTGCGGAGCCGTGCCCCCGGCAGGGTAGGAGCGGGGCGGTGCTGATGCCACCCGGCCGCCTGGGAGGCCGCTGCTCCGGTGGGTTCCTCCCTGCCCGCGGGAGGAAGGCGGGGGTAATCTCCCGCGTCTCGACACCCCGGGCAGGAGCCGTCGGAAGAGCTGCCTGGTCTTCTTGCTCCTTCTCATATACTCGTTCCTGGCACAAGGGGAAAAAAAAAAAAGGAAAAAAAAAAAACCGGGGGCGAAAGGGCGAGCGGACTGGCTTGTCTCCTTTCATCTCTGCGGCCCACCAGCAGTGGGGGGCGCAAGAAGACAGCAGTTAGTGTAGGGCCTCGGTGATCACAGCCAGGGACCGCCGTCTGGGAGGATGGGAGGGAGGGGAGATGCCGCGACTGGCGTTGCGGGGAGGACGGATGCGGCCGGTGGCGCGGGCGGGAACGGGAGGCCGTGCGCAGGCCTGAGCTGGCTGGGAAAGGCAGGGACGCCCTACTGCTCGAGCCCCCACTCCCCCAGGGCTGTGTCGTGTTCCCTTCTCGACTTCTTTTTCGATGAGACTTGCCTGGGACTTCGGGATCAGCTCCTAAAGGAGCGTGCAACAAGCCGGCAGGGAAGCGGAACCGTAGAGCGCGGGACAGGCAGCGCAGGGAAGCCCTGGACTGAGCAGCTGGCCCCGTCTGTGTGCCGTGGCTACCTGCTGCAGACTTCACGGTACTTACGCCGTGCCCTGAGCACTGCTTCCCTGCATGAGAAACAAGCTCCTGCCTTTCTCTGCCGGGGCTTCCCAGTACGCGCTCGTTTCCTCTTTTGGAAACAGCTAAGCCCGGACACTTGGGCTTCGCTTCTAACATTATCTTTTCTCACGCCAGTTCTCAGGCAACACAACAGGCAATCACACGAACACGTCCAGATTTTTCTTTCCATGCAATATTGATACGCCCCCTATTCCCAGCAGAAACGTGATGATCTCTCAGCCTCCCGGCGGCTGCAGCACCTTTTCCCGCTGACCAGCACACCCACCCTGCATGCCGGGCATCCCGTGAGACCACCTGGGGAGACATCCGTCGCGCTGGGCGCCCATGCGGGCTGCAACTTTCTCTGCGATTCTGGGACCAACATGGTCAAGGTCGGGCTCACCTCGGGATCCGTGTGAAGGCAGATTTTTCCTCCTTGAGCTCAGCCTTGCAAGCAGGAGGCCTGAAAAAAAAAGCCCTCCTAGGCAAAGAGTGCAAACAGCCCTCGGCACTGTGCCTCTGTGCCCAGGCGTAGAGGGGACAGGCGAGGTGGCATTGGGCATTGCTGGTATATGTGTATCAGGGGTTAATGCAGTTCTGTTACAGCGGTGGGTAACTCAGGTTGCCTCATTTCCCACTCAATCCTTTCACCATTTCTGGTCTTCAGTGACTGAAAAACTCAGCTGAAGTGTTTGTCAGAAACTATTGATACTGATAGATAGGATCAGAAGTCGGTCAGTAGTTCCAGCAATATTTCTGTGTTCTTCTTAAATATGCATCAGCTAGGAAGGTGGGAAAAAGGATCATAAATGAATCTGCTTCCAAGGATTTTATTTGCTTTGGTATAAGTTTTTTAGACAAACTCCGAATTTTCTACATGTTCCTGGGCTGAACTCTCTGGCAGAAGCCCATGACTTGCTGTGAAAGTTTTCTACATCTCTGCTTTTGCCCTGATTACTATCTCACAGCCATCTGAGACATGACATGCATGGTGTGCCCAGAGCTGTGCTCTGAGAGCACAGAGGGGAACAAGCGGCCAAAGGAGAAGGATCCCCATCAGCGCAGTTCATCAAGGTCGCTGGCTTTGCTCAATGCACATTGCCTGCTGCTCCATGCTCACCTTGTCTCTGTCCTTGTCCAGGGGATCAAGGATTTCACAGACGGGGTCAGTGAATTCAGTGGTCAGGCACTGGGGATTCAGTACCCACAGTACAAACCTGGGCATTTCCGCCAGGCAGCGGTGCTGAAGCATTTGGCCACTGCTCAGGGAGTCAGGGTGGAGATTTTGTTTTTGTGGGACAGATCCAGCCTGTGGATTCATATCCTCATCCCTGGGGGCTATGCACAGAGGTACAAGCCAAAAATAAACTAGGCAGCCAAACCTGCTGTCAGGATGCACTGTGAGAACAGATGATGCCATCTCATCTTGGCTAGCTGTAGATGAAGATTTTTGAAAGTAGGTCTGGAAGTTAAGGGGTTAACATTCCACTCTTCCTTGTTAAAACTATGTAAAATTTTCATTCAACATGCCTTCCATGCCCCTATTTGAGGTTTTATATGTGTTTGTTTTGGGAAGAGTTTGAATGAGATAGTGATGTACAGTAATTGAACCAGCATTCTGCATTGATACAACTGCTATTTTTAAGGACACTCAGATTCAGTGAGGAGTGAGAGAATTTCCATTGAGATACCTGTTCTAGGTGGCTGGGGTTTCCTTTTTCTTCCTTCCCCCTTCCCCCTTCCCCCTTCCCCTACCTCTTCCCCTTTTCCTTCCCTTTCCCCTTTCTCTCCCCCTTCTCTTTGTGTTCCCTTCCCATTCCTGCCCTTTATTTTTTGTTCCTCTTCTCCTCCTCTTCATTTGTCTCATATACAGCTTTCTGTTCCTTGTCATTCTAAACGGAGTCTCATGACGTGTGTAAAGAGAAAACAAGAGGCAACATGCCTGTTCCCATGGGGTCAAATCTGCTCCTTTTCAAATCTAAGAGGAAATCACCCTTTCATTACAAGAGACACACTGTTGGGTCTCTGGAGTAAGATACCCACCTCTGGCATTTCCCTAATGGTGAGAGGTCCCAGAAGATCCTGTACCCCTTGGACACCCTTATCTCCAAAGGAACTTTCCTTAGGGATTTCTCACACTCTCCCCAGGGATGAAAAGGGCCCCCAGGATCTGGTATACAAGCTAGGGCTTTTCCAACCATTTTCTCTAGGCAGAATTTCCACCTCTTAGCATCAGTCTCCAACGCTCTGAACCACATCTCTGCCCCTCTCTGCACTGGTTCATGAGGCTCCATGTAAAAATATCTTCATCCTGGTGAAAATACCAGGGTTTGGCCTATCTGGAGCAGAACCAGGCCTAACGCTGGAAAGCGACAGGGCTGCAAGAGGGCGCAGAGAGCCGCTGGTTCTGGCCGTGCGCCGCTTGCTTACAGCAAACACAGTGCACTGCAAACGCCCCTCGTTTCAACCATTTCCTTCAGGGACGGGCCGGGAGACCGTCTCTCCGGGACACTGCCGCCTACCTGGGGGCGACAGCGGCGGAAATAGCTGGGTGTTCCGGCGTGCGGCCGGCTGTGGGGCCGGGGCGGGTACCGACTCCCCGACGGGAGGGCGGGCAGCCTGCGGGGCGGCGTCCTGGCCGGCAGCACCGCTTCTCTCTGCCCCTTCTGGGCCTCCAGTTTGTTTTAATAAAGCAGGACACCAAAATACTAAATGCGGTGAAAGAATGTGTGTTCGCCTCTGGCATTCCTGCGGTTTTCTCCTGGTAATGCCACATCCCCCCTTAAAGCTCTTCCGTTGAGCACTCCCTGAAACTCCTCAGTGTTTCTGTAAGAGATGCTTCGGAGCACGAGGTCTCAGAAGAAGCCGTCACCCGCGGGGGGAAATCGCGAAAATGCACAGCACGAAGGGCTGCTAGCTCAGTTCTCGTTAAAAAAATCCTTAAGAAAGAAAAGTCTAGTCGCGGGAGCCACTGAAATACTGTCGATTTTCATTTACCTGTGCCTTCCTCGGAATTAAATTCATGCCATAAATACCTTTTTGTTTTCAAATCAGGGAGTTTGCCACGCAGATCATGTTTCTACTGCTCATTTTAGCATTAAAAGATTGCCGCAGTTTTATGGCTCTCGACCAGTCTGGGAGAGATAGGAATTGAAATCGAAAGCCCACATTCCTCACGATTTACTCACTGACATCAATAAAGCAGCAGATTTAGTTTCCACGGACAAACTTGTCCTGAATGTCCTAGGAGAGGGAATCATGCCCTTACCCGCCCCCCCACNGGTCTAACGAGGTAAAAATATCCAGAACCTCGTGCGGTGACAATGAGGCGCTGCTTCGGACAGCCAACAGGTAAAAAAGAAAAACCCGAAAGAATCCAGAACAGATGCCCTCCGCAGAGGTGCCGGGATTCGGGATTCAGAGGTACAGGGAGGCAGAAATGTGTCCTGGATCGGATCCTGCAAATACCATTACATGGTCTCCTAGGCACATCCCACTCACGGCTCTGTCCTCTCTCTGCTCAACGCCACTTACGTGTTACGTGCTGTCATTGTACCAGCTTGTCTTCACACACAAGAATAATGCGCCTATTATTCTCTTCTCTCCAAAGCTTCCACCTCTAATCATGTCGTAAAAAATAGCCTTAATAAAACAGTGATAATTACGCCATTATTGTTAACACTACCCATTAAAAATTTAAAAATAGGTTTTCTGGTTTGGTCATCCATTTGAACTAGGTATCAGTTTTTGAGGCACTAAATCGTTCCATGGTATGTCAAAATTTTCTTCCTTTTTTTAAAGACAAGACTTCACGCTTTTTTTAGAGAAACTGTTCATGGGTTTCCATTCGTAACTGGACAGTATTAGTCCAAAGTTATTGATACCCTGTTGACCAGCTAAGAAGAATAAATATACTGCCGTGAAGGAAAGTGTGATGTACCTTTCCTTCTGCAGGCTTAGCACTTTCAAGGAAAATGCCTGATTTATGAGCATATCACTCTAGCAATGTTTTAATGTCCCCCTATTACTTCCTTGTTTTGGGAAGGAAGTAATGTGTGTTTCGTTTGTTTGTCATATACGGAGCTACATTTCAGTCAGCGTTAAGGCGGGATTCAATGTCCTGATCTCGCCTCGGCCATATATCAGCAAAGAAAGTTGCAAACTCGGAGAAATAAATAAGTTTGAAAAGTTTTGAGCATATTTATGGCATCCTGGCTGTGACCTAGCGAGAAAGAGAGAATAGGTTTTAAATCTCGGTCTGGAACATGCAGGAAAAAACCCCTCCCACACCCACAGAGATACACTTTCCAATCTGCCTGGAAATTAATCCCAAATGAGGGAGTCTCCTTCCAAATAGGGCATGACAGATCTGAGAGAAACACTAGACAGAAGGCAGTGCGCCGGACCCCGCATTCCCGGCGAGGCAAAACTCCGCGGCGGCAGAGAACGGGACAGGGCTCCTTGCTCCATCACGCCGCGCCACCGGCTCTTTGACGTGCGAGGGACTCTTGCGGCGGTACTCTTCCTGGGGAACAGAAGAATAGACATTTTAAGAAGCCTTTACTACTGCAATCTAAATTAACCCCAAAATTTCCAGTACTTTTTTTTCCCATTCTTAGATTCCACTGGGGCCTTTAACTCTCTGTGTTTACCTTTGGAAAATTAAAGCATGGGGGATGGGGGGGGACGGGCGTGCGTCTGTTCGTACGAGGGTGTTCCGCAGCCTGTGCTGCTGTGGGCTGCGTCAAGCCTTCCGTGGCAATGACCATCGTCTCGGGCTCAACAAAACCTCCGACCCGAGGTACAAGACGGGTGGCTTCTTGGTGGGAACGAATTAAGAATGGGGTGAGGAAGGAGGCAGCGGTGACTCGTAAACGAAGATGATAAAATTCCTGGGGATCGGCCAGCATAATCCGCAGGAATCATCCCTAAGGCTCCAGTCTGCCAGAGAGAGAATTTCCCATGAACTTCCCCACAATCGTTTCCATCGCCCACTCTGAGAGCACTCCCTTGCACTCAGAATTTAGGTCCCGATTACAGTCTTATTTAGAAACAGACATGAATATCTCTTTTCTTACTACCACCAAACTCGTTGTAATGCGGAAATCCTCTCTGTCCGCCACAGATACCAGCCAGCCTCTTCCCACAGGGCTGCTTGGAAGCTAGGAAGGAGGTTGGAGGTGAACTTCCTCGGGAGGCTAGGACTACCATGGGCCCAGGGGGAGACCGAATCTTCACACACACCCCCGGAGGTGCCAGGAACAGGAACACAGCTCCCCTGCCTACTCCAACAAAGCGCAAAAATGACGCCACCAGCCGTGGGAAGCGGCCTCAGCGCGACACTGTGACAGCGCTTCTCGAGCACCGCCGCCTCAAGCCTGACCCCACAGCGCCGGTCCGCACCGCTCCGCGCAGCGGGATCAGTGCTGCCCTTCTACTCTGCCCAGCACCGAAGACGGACTGCCTTATCCATCTATCCATCCATCCGTCCATCCATCCATCCATCCATCCATCCATCCTCCCTCCCAGCCACCCGGACCTGGTCCTGCTTCCCCGACTCCGAGCTCACACAGCCCGCAGAGCCGAACCCGGCTGCGACAGGGATGGGCGGCGGGTCCTCACAGGGCACACGTCGGTCTAGAGGCTGGCAAGGGAGAGAAGGGAAAGGGAATTTAACAATGAGTTTTCAAGAATTTTGCGAGCATTGGAGCAGCGCGTGCTTCACACGAATGATGGAAAGCAGCGCAGTCCAGAGCTCGTGATGTGCATGATATACGTTTTCATGGAAAAATACATGCGTGTATATGCAGGGAGAAAGCGAGGATGGTGGCCAGAGCCCTGTAAAAATTCGTGGTTTATCACCCTGAAAACAGTTTGCTTATTGCTAGGAGGACTCCTTAGTCCATGCATCCGGCAGACCGGGAATCTTGTTTGCTTGTTTGTTTGTTTGTCTCTCTGCATCCTGCTCGCAACGCTAGACGGAAAATCACAGCATGTTTCCTATTGCGCTCCCTGTTCCCCACTGAAGCAACGTCACCTCAGATATGCCAGTAAATTCCTTACCGGGTTGGGACTGTAATTGGTTGAATGTTTTCTGTATCCTGACTAGCCAATAACACTCCGAGAAAAAAATTTAGAACAACCTAGTTACGGCAGATGGCGAAAAATGACTTGACACTACACGTGTGAGGCAGTATTAACTAAAGATGAGATGCTTACCGCATTCATTAGAAGTCTCATAATATGCCAAAAAGATTACATGTGCCTCTGTATTTATGGTATAATGTCCCTTATTTTCAGACAAGTGTCGTCCAAATGGTTGCCCTTGTCATGTCTGTTTTAACAACATCTGCTAGCTAGCATAAGCTCTGGCCTTGATAACTTGCATTTTCCTGAGCCTGAATTATTCTTGGCAGACCTTCTTGCAGCCCTCCTTCCCCCCTCCCACCGCGCCCCAAAAGCAGATAATAATTCGTGCAAAACAATTAGTTAGAAAGAAGAGAGAGGAAACAAAAAACCCTCATAAAAGCGCAAGAATCATGGAAAAATGGAAACAGCAAAGGAATAAATAAGAACCAACGATAAACGGAAGATAGCCAGAATAACTACAGTTACAAGTGAAGTAGTTGTATCTTTTCATATGTAAAAAGCAATAAATGTATAACCTCATTTCCAAATTTTAAACTAACATTTTAATCTCAGTAAACAGAAAACAGTGACAGTTGTACCGATAGGAAACGATATTGACCCAGAGCAAGAAATCAAAGCTATTTTTACATTCAGGTGTCGGCAGCGCATTTCTTTATCCTCAAGTTTGCAAAGGATTCTTAGAAGCCTTATATATGCAGTTAGGCGGAAGCTGATTGCCAGCAATAAATAATGCATCCAAGGAAGAGGCTTGAGTACGTATCTTCTCACTTCCAGGATGCAGCTAGGGATCTTCGCCTCAATTCTACATCAAGGTTGTGGCTTAAAGCAGTCAAAGGGCTATTTAATTGTCAGGCAAAGCTTCCCCCTGCGGAACTCTCTCCGCATGTTACAACCTCTTTGCAGCTCCATATGCATCTCTTTTTCACACTTCCCTCTCCATCTCAGGCTCCTACACCTGGTGCATCACGCATTTAGCCCATTCGCTCCGGCTCTTCCTTTCATCTTCCCAATGGCAGACGTTTCTATTTATCCACTGGCAATCAGTGTGTGGCGTCACCGGTGGTACTGTAATGACGACTGCACCATTGAGGATGACAGCTTAGAAAGAAGAGGGCAATGGTGATCCCTCCCAGAGCAGCACAGCAGAGTGTAGCGCTCGCATCGCAAGGTCACCCTATCTCACCGCTGGCTCCTCTGCATTGGCAGGAGAGGGTTGCTGGGTTTGTACAAGGCTGGGGCGGGAGCAGGAGGGAGGGGGGAAAGAGATCTGGATTTTTTTTCTCCCCTCCCTTAAGCAAAGCCACAATGGAAACCAGGAAGGAGATGGTGATGTTTCTGGAGGGGACTACTCTTGGCGCTCTAGTTGGCAAGAGGGTGCCTAATTTGTCCGAAGCAGTGGGGAGCCCCGCTGCAGAGCCGCAGGAGAAGATGATCCATCGGAACTGCATCAGCCCCAGACCTGGCCCCTTGTCGTCCCGGGAGAGAGGAGGAGGAGGAGGTGGCGGAGGAGAAGACGAAGAGGAGGTGGAGGTGCTGCCAGGGACAGGGACGGTGCCGGAGAGCCGCTCGGCGGCGGCAGCACTGCTTTCGGCCGGACAGCAGCCCCCCGCCCCGGAGCTCACCTCCAGCAAAGGGCAGCAGAGCAGCTCGGACACCGAGTCGGATTTCTATGAGGAAATCGAGGTGAGCTGCACCCCGGACTGCGCCACGGGGAGCGCCGAGTACCAGCACAGCAAAGGTACCCAACTCCTTCCCATGCCTGCAGCCCCACGCCCGCTCCGGGGCTGGGTGGCAGCACTGGTGGGGCGGGGGGGCTGCCGGAGGGGGTTTTCCCCTCGCCAGCTGAGCGAGTGGCCACGAAATCGGGTGTGTGTGTGTGTCTGCGTGTGTGTGATCTCCTTCCTGACTGATTCCTCACCTCCCTGCCACCGGGAGACTTGTCTGGGAGTCGGAGGACATGACACCGGGCGGCCCCCGCGTCCCTGGAGGGGAGCCAGGCTTCCCGTCGTGGATGCGTCAGGTCTGAAGCTTGTCCCGTAGGATCTTTTTGGCCAAGACAACCACGCGCTCTCCTCTTCAATCTATTCTATTTTGTTTTTATTCTTCCCCATCGCTTAGACAGTGCATGCTCCAGGAAATCCCTTACGATCCTCCACACCGGCGGGGTTTTTTGTATGTGTGTGTGTGGGGGGTGAGATCAAACGGGTTTTCTGGCCAAGAGCTGTTTGTGGTTTTGCAGGGTGAAATGTGCCCGGGCGAGTGCGGAAGCGCCCACAAAGACCGTAAAATCGCTCGCCGACTCATGCCAGCCCCAAGTGCGGTAGCGAGGGCCTTGTTTGCACGTTGGCTTAAAAAAAAAAAAAAAAAAAAAAAAGGGAAAACC
>VXAZ01003471.1:1380093-1571137 GCA_013399875.1 Gymnorhina tibicen
GCGAAGTCCAAATTACCTTGTCACTTCTATGTCTCGGTGGCGCCAGCTCGGAAATGGTCCCAATGAATTAATTGCCTTTGGTCTCGGGCACAATGAGGGAGAGTTGCATTTGAAAGCAAACGCAGCGGACAGGTCCCTTTTCCCCCTGCCCCCACTCCCCACTCCTTATTCCCACCTTCCCAGCCCGGCAAAGACTCCCCTGCCCTGACAAAACCCACCTCTCCCGCCTCCCCGTTCCTCAATCACTTCAAGAAGCCGGAAAGCGTAGAGAGCGCTGCCTGTTCCCTCTCGTCCCTTAGAGGCTCGTTGAAAATATCCCATCCTGGGCTTTGGAGGCTGTGTGGAGATCCCTAAGGCCTCGCCTTCCCCTCAGAGAGACCAGTCCCTGACTGCTGGCTGCTCCACTCCTGGGTCCTTGCTGGCCTGGAGGAAGGGACAGCGGAGCCGTGCTACATGGACGGCGGGCACACCTGCCTTTCCCAGACGCTCAGGGTCGGGGGATGCTGCGGCGCTCCGGTTTCCCAGTGCGGGAAGCGAGTGGGGGGCTCAGCGAGCAGACACCGCCAGTGCGGGGGGTGTGCGTCGGGGAGGGCGGGGGACAGGTAACCTCCCAGACAGAGTGAATAAGCGCCCCTCAAACCCTTAGCCGGTGTTTCATCCCCCTTCTCGCTGCCCTCCTCCCCGGTCCTTCTTGGATGTCAGCACCCCAATACCCTCAGTACACCGGGGCAGGCACGGAAACGCCGAATGGGGATGGGACGGGGGGCAGAAGTGCTTTCGCTGGGGAGGCGGACGGCGAGCATCCCTCCGTGCCCGCCCGCCTCCGAGCGTGTGTCGTTGCTCCGGGCTCCCCACGCAGGACCGTGCTCCGAGGCGTTGGCCGGCAGCCCCAGCGGCGGGGGGGATCACCCCAAGGGCAGCGGAGGCAGCGGCGGCTCCCAGGGCTCGCTGGCCTGCAGCGCCAGCGACCAGA
Organism: Gymnorhina tibicen; assembly: GCA_013399875.1. Taxonomy (NCBI): domain Eukaryota; kingdom Metazoa; phylum Chordata; class Aves; order Passeriformes; family Artamidae; genus Gymnorhina; species Gymnorhina tibicen. The sequence continues at coordinate 1,381,067 of VXAZ01003471.1, forward strand.
TGCGCCGCTATCGCACCGCCTTCACCCGCGAGCAGATCGCCCGGCTGGAGAAGGAGTTTTACCGGGAGAATTACGTGTCCAGGCCCCGGAGATGTGAGCTGGCGGCTGCTCTAAATCTGCCAGAAACCACCATCAAGGTACACGCAGCTCGGACATGTTTCCAATTAGCACGATATAAATCTATATGGCCAAACTTCCTTGCAAAACTCGGGAAAGCACTTCGCCAACATAACCCTCCCTCTCGGTTCCCCCCGCCTCCCGCCCCTTTCCTGGCCCTGCCCGCACCCTGCAGCAATGCGGGAGACGGGACACGGCTCCCGGAGCCATCCCGGCCAGCGCCGCTAACCTGACCTGTCCCTAGCAGATTATGTTTAATCTTTCCTTCGGTTCAGTCCAAATCTCCCTCAGCTCTTGGGAGAGGGAAGAGGAAGCCAGTAGCAGATCCTGTTTCGACCTCGCTTTGCTTTGCCTTTTCGAAAACATTTGCCCATGAAAATAAACCCGATAACAACAATCCCAGGTAGTTCTGGATGCGAAAGGGCAGCGATGAGGCAGAGCTGCCCGCTTGGCCGGGACCCAAGGACGGGGTTGGGGGGTAGCAGGACAAGCCCTAGCAAGCAGAAAGAAAAACAGGCACCCTAAAAGGGCTGCTCCTCTGGGTCTCCCTGTAGATTTTTATAGGGGCTTAACTGATCCCTCCGTACGTGATGACAACTCCCTCTGGGAGGGAGAGCTGGCGCCGGTCTCCGCTCTCCGGCAGACAGACCCACGTCCGCCGCACCGCCCTGGGACTGGGGCCGGCGGCCAGGCGGAGCGGGGCGGCGGCGGGTGACGGCTCTCGCCTCTCCTCTACCCGCAGGTTTGGTTCCAGAACCGCAGGATGAAGGACAAGAGGCAGCGCCTGGCCATGACCTGGCCTCACCCGGCCGATCCAGCGTTTTATACGTACATGATGAGCCACGCCGCAGCTACCGGGAACCTGCCCTATCCATTCCCGTCCCACCTGCCCCTGCCCTACTACTCCCACATGGGCATCGGCGCTACATCGGCCTCTGCTGCCACCCCCTTCAGTACCCCTCTGAGGCCTCTGGACACCTTCAGGGTCCTCTCCCACCCGTACCCGAGACCAGAACTGCTGTGCGCCTTCAGACATCCCTCTCTCTACTCTGCCCCAACTCATGGACTCAGCAGCGCCGGGGGCAACCCCTGCTCCTGCCTGGCATGCCACAGCGGCCAATCCAACGGGCTGGCGCAGAGACCCTCCGGATCAGACTTTACCTGTTCGGCCACAACCAGGACTGACTCCTTCCTCACTTTCACGCCCTCTGTGCTGAGCAAAGCCACCTCAGTTTCCATGGACCAGAGAGAAGAAGTACCTTTAACGAGATAAACCTTTGTCTCAGGGTTATTAAACACTCATCCCTTTCCCGGACTTCTCTTCGAGTTAATGTACCTACAGCCCATGTTTATTTAATCGTGTTCTCTCCTCAGCCGTGGACACCCACAGCAAAAAAAAAAAAAAAGAAAAAAAAAAGAAGAAAAAAGACTAAAGATAGCTCAGTCTTAAAAGGATTTACATTCCAAGAGGGGAAAAATAAAAGAACGAAGAAGGAAAGAAATTACTAGTGATTTATCTCTGAGAAGGAATTTAGGCACGAAGGAGGAAGAAAATCAACTCGAATGAAATATGCTCCAGCCACCTATAGAAATGTGCTGGGACTTTCTTTTCCGTGGATAAACTTCTTCCCAAGGGCTGGGGTTTCTGCGGATCACGACAAACCTTATGCACAAACCTACGAGACGGAGAGGGAAAATCTGAAATACTTGAAAGAAACACTATCTTGATAACGAAATGGCTTGTGCGCATGAGGAAAGCAAAGATATAATCTCTCAGTGTTCAGAAAATAAAAACAACAGGCAAACAGCAAAAAAAAACAAACCCAAAGCCCCAAAGGTTTCCGGTTTGCAACTCGGCAGTATTATCCAGTTGTCTCTATAGAAAATAACAATGCTTTAACATAAAGAAAACCTGTCATTCTGCACATTACTTTCGTGGTTTAATTGCATTCTTTACCCTCACTTGTCTCGTCCTTCGTTGTGAGAAGAAATCCAGCATTTCATTTCCTCTTTCATTCCAACTTTTAAGAGGCAGACTGGAACTGGCAGGAAAAAAATACGAGCTCCTGCCTCTTTATGGGTCAGGGCTATTTGTCCTTTAAATAACAATGTCCTATTATCAGTCGCTGAAATGTTCACACACTGACGAAATTAGCAAGTGATGTATATGTAAAGGGGTTTTTGAATATCGAATGTACAATGCTCTGTGAGCAAAGACCCCGTGCCAAACGCTAACAAGCCGCCAAGGGAAGAGATTAGGTGACAGGGAGCACAACTCCTTCAGACAATCACCAGTCTGTAAATTGGAGCAAAGGCGATTTCCCTTCCTTTGTACCTCAGCGTTCAGTTCTGTCATTGCCTTTTCCTTGCTGAGTCTTCTTTCTTAAAAAAATATTTTTTATTTTATTTTTAATTAATTATTTCGTGTGTTGGGTTTTGTGTTTCCTTCCCCATCCCTAATCTTTGCATTCGTGTGCGTCCTTCACATTGATTACTCTTCCTTCTTGAGGAGTATTTCTTTCACACACTCACCTATCCGTCTCCTGTTCAAAAGGTATTTCGGAAGAAGGTAGCATCATTGTTTTTGCTGGGAATTCTGTAACCTAAAATTTAAAAAACACGGGCACGGAGCTGGGTAGTGGTTTCTTCCAAACCCGAAATTATTTATTTAATTCTGTTTTAAAATAGCCCAAAGAATACACTGCCATAATTTGTTACCATGTCGGAATAAAACTTAATAGGAACAAAAATAACAACACCAAAACTGGTAATAACGACACATTTTAACAACCTCTCACTCATATTTTTATCGTGCTTGTTAAAAGAAAAAAAAATTATAAAATTGTTGCTTAAGACGAATTTCACCATGAAGTTTATAATAGTTACAGTTCAACAAGCAGGAAAATAAATGCTGGACAGAACAAAGACGTGTTGACACCTCTGTATCTACTTTGTATTCAATTGCTGAGAAGCCTCTGGTTTATTGTCACACCGGAGACTTTTTGTCCTTAGGAGAGGGAGTGAATAGCAGCGTTTCCCTATAGCGGATGGAGAGCAGGGAAGAGACACGGGCGTGCCAGGATATATTTTTTCCAATAAAAAATATTGTTTATTACAGCTTTTAAAAACCTGATCTAAAGTCACCGTCTTTAAATCATTAAGAGCAGATTGTTCCACCCCTTATAAATGAGATTTCCTCATGGACATGAAAAGCAATAGTCCTTTTTGGACACTCACAAATAGATTCTCCCTCCCCGTCCCCCCACCCCTCCGGAAATAACAATTGTAAACAGCGTCCAAGGGCAGAGCCGAACAACAACCGAGCTTTGCAAGCCTTTCCCCCTCCTTTACTTCGTCTTTTATCAGACACAAGAACCAGTCCGATAAAATAGGAGCTGCGGAGCCAGTGCTTGATACAATCCCCCCAGCGACCCCGGGAGAAGGGAGCACTGAAGAGGTCGGGGGAGGGGTGGCACGGCAGATGAGCACTACCCACCAAAAACGGGGGGTCCTAGATAGCTCACGACCCCTCGTTGCTCAGCCAGGCACAGTCACCTGCTGGGCCGAGAACGCAGGCCAAGATCCGGCCGAGGCTGCTGCTGAGATCGCGGCACCAGTTTGCTCTTGCGAAATGACCAGTTCAGAAAATGCCATAGGCTGGCGTGCAGGGCGATATATATTTTCAAATACATATATTTTATATATCTAGGTGTGTGAGAGAGAAAAAGAACATTTAAGCCTCTGATTACCACTTCCACCCGTGACTGAGATATTCCCCCTTAACGAACGGGGAGCGGGGAGACAGGGACACCGGGAGCGCCCGCAGCCGGCACAGTCTCCGCTCTCCCCGCGGCTCCAGTGCCGCCATCCTGATCGCCCGCTCTTGAAGGATGGTGCGGCAAAGGGTGGCTGTGAATTTCTCCGCGGTTCGGTCACAGGGCAGAGATTGCCTGCGACAGGTAAATAGGCTGCGGGTCGCGGTAATGCCAAGAGTATTTTCAGTTAATAGGGGAGGGAAAATGAGGTGTCTGGAGCGATATTGGAAAGTACAAGATCGATGATCCGTCCTCGTGTCCAATCAGCAGCCTTTAATTGACTGTATTTTCTAGGTAATTGAGCCGCTGTGCTCCTAAATTGAAGTGGAAGATATAACAATACATCTCAGTGGGAGGAATTACTCATTACTTCATAATGAAATTTTCCATTTGCTGCGTGGGGCCGATGCCGTTAACGCCTTCGCCGCCGGTGGTGGTGTCCGCGGCCCCACGCGGGGCGTCGGCTCCGGGCACGCGTGGGGCATCGACAGCGGCGAGGGCAGACACAGGGCACCCAGCCGGCAGCAGGCTCTGCCTTTAGCCCCGAGCCACTGCCACCAGGCAGGCAGGTTTCCACGGCGTCGCCCTGGTCGGGGATGAGACCCCTGGAGGAATTAGGGTGAGGCCCCGGGGAAGCCGGCGGTGGGCACCTGGCCCCTTGTCAGCAGCGGGAGCGGAGTTGTCTTCAGGGTACCCCATGTGCTATATCGGGTTCACTCCCTAGCCAGCCAAATTCAGTTCCTAAAGGCTGTCCCTCCCATCCCCCCTTGTTAGCGTTTGATTGATTGCCTTATTAAAGCGTGTTCTTGTAAGTGTGACCGAGCTGATTGCACTGCATATGTTTGGGATAATGCTCATTTTAAACAACTGAATAATAATACTACTAATAAAAAAAGGACCAGAAGAGGAAGAAGATGAGCTCTAGAGAATGGGTTAAGTCTAAACGATCCCGGGGAGCAGCGCTGTAACTCGCGCATTAAATTGTTCCTTTACTATCAAATCACTCAGTCCATCTTTGTTGTGTTTTATCTGTCACCTCCTGTACCATTAAGTGAAATAGCAACGAGACTGACGCTTACTTTCCCGTCTCAGACTGTATGTTTTTATTAAGGTTGTATGATTAAACTGGATCGGATCTGCTTTCCCAGCACTATGCTTTACTTCAGCGCCTAAATCATCGGCAAATCGTCTCTCCATATTTCACGTTTTCTGCTGGCTTGTTCGGTCATTTGCCGGCACCTGCAGAAAAGCATGCGGCTCCTTTAGCTTTTTGGCTTATCTATCTGAAAGATCCTTTTGTTTTCTATTATTCTCCTGCTCGCCTGGCTACTTTATTTTACTACTGAGTTTAGCCCCTGAAAACACCCTCCACCATATGTCACCCCCAGGCCCGCTGTCCTGCCTCTTACAATAGTGTCACCCTGGGGTAAAGCCCGCGTCAGGATGAGCTGAAGTCTCGTTAACACAAATGGCTTCATTTAGGCGCATCAGGTTCCTGGGTGCATGTAAAGGGGGAGAGAAAGCAGTCCCACGCGCTTTTTGCTTCATCCTTCTACCCGGAGCCCCTTATATGTTGCCTGCTTCATTCAGATCTTGCTTCTCCTTTTGTAAAGGCGGGAGGGTCCCCTCCTGACCCTGGAGAGCTGGTACTGAGGAAGGGATGCTGTTACGGTAGATTAAGGTAGATCTCCGCTGGACCTGGTCCCTTTTTTAGAAAGTTTTCCTTCTCTCTCTCTTTGTCAAGTAGGAGGAGGAAGAGATAGCTAGTTTAGGATCTTCTAACAAGAAAACAAATAGATCACAACCTCTGGCCTCCAATTCACCGTTTGCTTTCCCCCTGCTCCTTTTCTTAAAAAAAAATCAGTTAAACTGAGTGTATCAACGACCAAGAATGCAGTGCAGGTTTACACTAATATTTACAAACCTGATTTTAAAGAATCTCCGTCGGTGTATTGCGTGCACATATACATGCAAAGCAAACACATAAAGTGATTTTCCCTGCTGCCCTCTCTGCAAAGAAGTGCCTGGGACTTCGGAGACAGAAATTGCCACTTAAGAACATCACATGAAAGTATTAAGTAATTATTTAAAACAAGGCTGTTTAGAAAAATATTTGTGTTTATTGCAGCTGCTCGATTGGCCTCGTTAAATCTGGGGAGCATTTAAATTGTGTTACAGTCTCATTTAAATCCAGTTTCGTTCCAGCAGGCTGCAAAGCCTGAATAGAACCAATCACTCCATAATGATGATGAATGAGAAATTAATTCAGATACAAGCAAGACAATTTAGGCCTTCATCTGTTTAAATAGCCTTCCAAGATTATTCGCAATTGCAGGTCACAGATTTAATCAATTGTCCAATCTTGTGAAAGTCATATCCTTGCATCTTCATCGAGATTATTTATAGCGCGGCGAAGCCCAGTGAAAGGTATACGCTCTTAACAGGAACAATTACTTAAAGAGAAGCGTTTGCAAAATGAAAAACAAATGCCTCCGTGGGCAGTAAATGATCAAACACTTCCTCGCTCTCCTGGCACATCCTCCCGGGCTGAGGAAAGGAATGGAGCTGCAGGTGGGGGTAAAGGGAACCGTCACCAAACTCCATCCCTGCTGTATCGGCTCTTACGCTCTTCAGCGCAACTACCCGCGCTCCTTCGTGGGCCACCCAGTCTAGTCTCTTTGCTCCTGAGGGCGATGGCCACAGAAAGGACATGTTAAAAAGCAGTTTTTAATCACGCAAGAATAAGCAAACCGCGCCGCTGCTCAGCCCGGGGATGGCAAGGTCTCCTACGGGGAGAACTGTCATTTTCTGCCTCTGACAGGCTCCTATTCGAGATATATAAACATATGTGTATCAGCAGCCCTGTTTTAGGCCGAGCCATGTGAATCCCCCGGCCCAGACTTGCACACAACCGGCCTCCCCCCGGCGCGATGCTCGCCTGGCTCGGGATGAAGCCGGCAGAGAATCGCTGCACCTCTCCTGGAAACGCCGGCTCCTCTTTCGGGCTTGGACCAGCCTCACCTGGGAAAACCCGAGGTCCAGAATAACTCAGGGTTGATAAAGCCTCTACGAAAGCTGAAATAGATCATTTTGGTGAATTGTTTAATTTCGCGAAAAAGGGGTGGAAAGCAGGGAAGAGACCCGACTTGTTTGTCAGGGTCCCCGGTGTATAATTGCCTCCTTCCGCTTCTCACCCTTTCTCCAAACACTTCCCATGTACCTGGAGCCCCCATCCCGCTGGCACTGAAGCCCATTCTGGGACGGCCGCTGCAGGCTCCTGCCCAGACTCGAGGGGTGATCCCGGGCTCGGAGAAACACCTGCTGCCCCAAAGAGGCTTACCCCAATGCACAGGGCATGCAGTCCGAAGGGAAAACCTGGGGTATGTTGAGGGTAGAACCCGGCCCCAAGTCCTCTGTCCAAGGGACCGTGAAGGTGGGAGCTCCGAGGACCCCTGGGCAGCCCGGGTCCTCCGGCCCCGTCTCACTCCTGGGGACGAGGGGCCCACCGAAGAGCCCCTGGGAGTCACCACAGTTTGACCGCAGTGAGGGGTGGGTTTCATGGGTGAGAGTGTGCGAGGGTCAGCACAGGTGGGTCAACACCAGGTGAGACGTCCTCCCAGTGAACCAGGAGCCCCGAACCCATGCAGTTTTTCCGCACCGGAAACAGGAGCGTGGGGCGCACTCACCCACGGGCACTGGGGTGGGGAAACGCGAGGGTTTCGGGCAGCGGAGGGGGCCAGAGTCGTGCGGGTGCGCAGCCCGACACGGGAACCTGGAGCAACGCCGGTGCCTAAAACAAAAGCCTGCCTATAGGACCCCCAGAGCTCCAAGGAGCCGGTCTCAGTGACAGACTTTGATGTATCGCTGTCCAATTAGTGCCTTTAATTGGTGTCCTCTGGGACAGGCAACCCGGGAGCTGAGGCGGCGAGAGCTCTCTCGGCAAACCCTGCCCGCCCGCTCGCAAGGTAACAGATAAATAGTGCGGCCGGGCGGTAGGAATCCTGCATCCCTCTCCCTCCGAGGAGGAGCGGGGAAACGACCAAGCAAACCCGAGGCCAACTGCTTGCAAACCGCCCCGCTCCCACGGACACCCGTGTGTCTAGGCAGGGAGGGAGGTGGGGTGTAGCTGCTCCCACCTTTATCCCGGCCCCGATGATCAACGCCTCCCTCCCCGCCCGCTGCGGAGGGGGGTCACCAGCGTGGAAACGACGCTGCTTAACACATACCGCACGTTCCTTCCAATTTGGCTAATGAAGGTCGCCTGTTAAACGTAATTTTAGAGGTTAAATGAGGCTGACTGCAGATTTAAAGACGCTTGATAAAACGTCTTATTTGAATGACACCAATTGCATATATAGATGCCACTACAGCGGTCTAGATTTACCTTGGGGGAGGAGGAGGAGGAAACAAAGCAAACACACTAACAGGGAGGGAGGAAAACGCTTTGCCAATTTATTCTAAACCAAAAACGCTCGGTCGAAAAAGAAATTGATTGCTTCATTCATCAAATGTATAAAATACATTTCTGAGATCAGAAGGTGCTCGAAGAGAGAGAGAGAGACAGGGGGGAAAGTTCGTAGTTGACAAGAACCGTCAAAAGGAGCAAGAAGTCACTGGAAGCTCACCTTGAAGTAATTCTGTTTTTCTTCTATTTTATTCTCCTTTTTCCTTGTTCTTTTATTTTCATTTTTTTATTTTTCTTCGGGTAGTCATAAAACGTTTTAAGAAAAAAAAAAAACACCTGAAGCCAGAGGAAGATGAGATTTTTTGATTAATAAGGAAATCAATTTGGCAGAACAGAAAGGATGCTGACTTCTCAAACTCGCTGTTAGCAGAGGCGTCTCTGGGGAAGGCATGCAGTTCGAGGCTGTTTCGGGAGCCATCAATCCCTAGTACCTGGATGCACCTCAAAACTGAGCCACCAGAATTTTTACAAGAAAGCATCTCTGATCAATATTTGTAAGCTGAACTATTTTACTTGCTCTTCTGCAGTTGTGTTTTCAGCCTTAAAATACTGTCATTTCACCACATTCTTCCCAAGCAGCAACACAGGGTCACATTAGTGGCATCTTTTATGTGCAGTCCTCAGAAGCTGTGTGTATGTGGGTCGTGCACTGCCACCAAAAATCACAGCCTGAAAATCCCACTTCCCCACTCCCTATGGAGAGACCTTAATTTGCACCGGGATGGGTACTCTCCATTTCTTATTCAAGGGAAAAGACCCTAACAGTCTGGTCAGCCAGCTTTCTCTATAGCTTGAATTCACCTTGCTAAATTTGTATTAAAGAAACATTTTACTCTCTCTATCTTGCCTGCCTGGGACCAAATTCTGAAGGTCCTAACTTGTCTCAAATTTTTGCCTACTTAGGGGAAGTTTGCTTACTGCTGTTGCAGTGCAGGATGAAAGATGAGTTTCAGAACAAATAAAACAACTACTATTACTAAATCCACACAGTTAATATGAATCACTCCTGGGAATTATCCTACAATTATTCTAACGTTTACTCAAGCCTGTGTACTTCAGGGAGGGAAGTTTTCTCTAATGTGGAGAGACTGAGTCATAGGTTCCAAAATCACTTTCCATAAATGACCTGAAGTAAAATTTAATCCAAACTCAAAAGGTCTGATTTACCATATAGTAGCTATACAGTAGCACAGTCTTGCCTCCTCTCACAACTACAAATGAAGCAGAAAATCATATAGGAAAGAGAAGAAAAAAAAAAAAGGGGAAAAACCCTGTATTTGCCAATGTTTATGCTCCCTTTTCAGCCAGCTGAAATGTGGAATGGGATCTGTTCTGGAGGCAGGAGAGCACTCAGCCTGTTGATCAGTGTTGGTTTGGCTCCATAAGATGTTCTACACCTGCTCCTGTTTCAGCAGAGATGTGGATTTGGGCAAATGGACAAGCTTGAGTGTCTGAGCCATTCTCAGCCCCAAGCAGTGCATTACTGCCCATTAACTCTGGCTCTTGAGGTACAACAAAATAGAGGCTGCATGACCCTATACCCCTCTCCCTCTTCTTTGGCAGTCACAGCTTCCCACCTGAAAGCCTGTGTGTCATTTGGGTCACAAAGGCAGGTTTTTACAAAAGAGCTGCACTGAAGCATTGAGTAACTGAATCGTGTGTTGATGGTAAGGAGACAGCTATTCCTATGTGTCTTTAGTCCCCATTTAATCTAATCTAACTTCAGATCATGACACCAGGCCCTCCTAGGAAAAAAAAAGCTGTAGCATCACTAATTATGATTCCTTTCTTTTGATGTCATTAGGTCAGTTGCTATCCGTGTGTCTGACCCATCTACTGATTTTTTGTATTATGTTCCAATTGGCCACTTGTATCTCGAGGGCTGTGTGCAAGCATTTGTAAAATAAGAGAGCAAGACAGGAAAAAGGACATCATGGCCTCCATTTTCTGATGCTGCTCCACAGAAAAAAAAAAAAAGAAAGCCATTTTCACTAGTGGGAGTTTGATGTGGGTTCTCCAGATCCAGATGCAGGAATCAGAGATGCTGGCACTCTCTGTGCTGGCTCCCAGTGCTGATTTCCCTGGCATTGTCCCAGAGGGTATTCCCCAAATCAACATTCCCCAGCCAAACCCAAAATGCACTTAACACCACAAAGGGGCAGTCACCAGAGATTTGGAGGAAGTGATGATGAGCCATATGACGAAGTTTTAGTGTGTTCAGAATCTTAAGCAGTTCCTACAGCCAAGGCCAATTTTTGTATTTACTTTGTCTTCAGTGACAGTCTCTTTAGCCAAAAGAAAGATATTCCAAGATCTGACTTTAAACTTCTCAAAGCCCCGCTATGCAGTTAGAGTGACATTTCTATGCTGGAATGCATGGCTTCGTGGTGCTATGGCAACAACATATCATTGGTATATAACTCCACCAAGGGCAAAATCATCTACCCTGATAGCCCCAATCACTTTTTTATGCAGGAGCATAATTCTCACAACAGCCTTTCCTTGAAAAAGTGGTTGTAAATTTGAGCATCTGTGTGCACGTCGTTGCAGTTTGTCATAACCACCCCTTTAGCAAGGGATGGTAGTTGATGTCTCCCATAACCTGGCACACCAGTAGAAATTAGAGAGCTGCTGTTACATCATCATATTGTAAGCGTACAAATAGTTATTCCCTAGACTTGTTAAACTTTTCTGTTACAAATTAATAGCTTAAATCTAGAGGAACCTAAGGCTTGATCTGTACATCACAGGCCATTAGATTTCTTCCAGTTAATTTTTACTGAGTGCAATATAATACATTTAACTTTCAAAACAGGTGCTTGATGTGACCTGACTTATCAGCTTATGGAGAATCTTGGTAGTATATGCTAGCCATGATTCATTGGTTAAAACAAACAGAATAGACCAGAAAAATAAAAAGCCTCCATGTTTCTTTATTTCTAATAAAAATTGTTCAGTTATTTATCCTTCTGCTCTTCTCAGCTAAGTTACTGAACTTCTATTATCCAGCATTTTCCATTCAAGAAGTTTACATACTGTAGTAAAGTACCTCTCTATCTTCACTCTGACAACTTAAGCAAACGAAATTTGTGTGACCTGTCAGTGTGAGGCACTTTCTTCAGTCACTGAGCTCTGAGTGAGCCTTTCTCTTATACTGTCACCAGTTTTACAGCCTCCTCTCTGAAAGCTTGAAAACTGTAACTACCTACACAGTATTGGGGTATTCTGCATTTGTTCCCTCAGCAGCCTGTCTTTTTATTTCTATTTAATATTTCTTGTCCAGGCAATCAAGAACTGCAGTAGCCCAAATGCACTTCTGCAGCACTGCCACAGGCCTGCATGTTCACACACTTCTTCACTATAACATTGCCTTTCTCCACCTCTGTCTTCTAGCACATGTTCCTCAAGATGTAAGGACTGGGTTCCTAAAAGTCTTATTTTGTATTTTGCAATATTTACGGTAGTTTTTTTTGTCAGCTCAAATTTCTCTGTGACATTCATGCACCTTAGCCGCAGGACTGACCTGATACCTAGAAAAACAGATTTACTAGAGGAAAAAAGGGGTTAATAATAAAATAAAAGCCATCTGATGGTTCTGCTCTATGAACAGTCTTCCACAGACACGGTAGTAGCTATGTAGGCATGCAGGTGCCACATACACAATATGGCAAGTGCCATATTGACATATATTTGATTACCATTAGGTATGTACGTATTTCTGACCACCTGATTACAACAGCCAGTAGTGCTGAACATCCCAGTCTGTGCAGAATCTTGTTAGCCATAATCCCATTTCATGATGATGTCTATACTATCAACACTCTTTTGTGCTCTTCAAACTAGCCCATTTTTAACTTGTTTTAAATAGTTGCTGGCACCTACTGATTGAAAATACTATAGGGATAACACATAATATGTTAAGATTAGAATGTCTAGGGGTGAATTCCTTACAGAAGCCTAGGCTGAGACATTTATGAACTAATCCCATAATCTCATTAAAATAAATCAGATGTGCAATGCCAAGATCTATTTTTCATAAAAACTATGTTGATTGACGTATTTGGGAGAGGAATGAAAGTTAAATTAATATTTTGTCAGTGTCGCTGTTATTTTCTTTTATTTTTTAAAGAATTTGCAAATTCACTGATTATTTCTCTAACCCAGAAGGCATTGTTTAATATCTTCTTTAGCTAATAATATTCTAAAAAGTGCTTAATCTTCCTCTTTTGTTAAGTTACATCACCCTGATTTTCAAGTGAAGATTAAAACACTGATTTTGCATTTCCAGCTAATATTAGATCCACACTGTTGAGAGGATTTCTTTTGGTTTTGCTATACTTTAGAATTTTCACTGCTTTTTACCCCTTTTACTGCATATTGCTCCTGTATTTCCCCTGTTGTCTGTAGGTTCCCTTGTCAACTTCCTGTGTTTTATAACATGTAATGTAGGCTAATTGCTATGTAATACAGTTCCCTCTGCATGTTGTACGGCAATTTTTTACTTCAGATATTTGCCTTCATTTCACTCTCTCTGAGGACTGTTCTGGAGCCAGAAACTTGCCCTCCATGTAGATATTTCTCATATGCAATGTATTTCCGGCCTCCAGCCACCCACCAGTTTCCAGTCTAAAAATTAATACTTCATAACAAGATCCAAAAAATAACTTTTTTTCCATGCTGGACATTATGCCTTTCAAGATGTGGATTTATCCATGATTTTTAGAAACTATCAGCGATGGTTTATTGCTAGCTGCATGAGATAAAGTAGCACACATGCTGAACTAAGTTTGTCCAGATGCTACTATTTTTATGCCTAGATGTTGCAGACAAATGTTTAAGAGGTAATGCATCCCATTCTTGGGCTTGTTTTGGCAATTTTTGACACGCACCTGTCAGCACCCCAGTCTCTGTTAGTTAGTATGTCAATCCATATGCTTTTGAGACCAGTCGGTTGTGAGTTATAATTACCAAGTTGGTATTCCCTCCTTCCTTTCCCTGTTCACATGACTATTCCCATCAGGTGCTAGTGCTGATGACTATCTTCTCACTAATAAGCCTTTCCTGTTCCCTGACTGTGTTATCCATATACCCTACCACTTTTGTAAAAGAATCCAAAGAATTAATTTTCTTAATATTCTTTGTTACATTTGTTTGTTTGTTATTCTTTGTTGTTCATTGTATCATATTTGCAACCGGAAACGTGTTTGTATCTTGCAGCTGTCTACCCTGGAGTCACTGTACTAAAACCCTTTTGCTGTTCTAGCTGATTCCCAGACACTCCCTTACCCGTGAACAAGACACGCTATTCATGCAACTCCTCTCCTATTACTACATGTTCCATTCTTCCACTGAAGCAAAAGTTCAACTTCAGACCAGAAGCCAAGTCCTGAGAACAATCTTTGTAACTTGTAAGTGTGGAAGAGTCTCTAAAAGGTTGCTATGGATATTCATCTAGCCATGCCTCTTTCTTCCTTCTCAAATCCCCAAAGTCTTTCTCTAACCCTCTACCTCTAATTGCCTTGAGTATCAGAGGATGATACTCTTAGGATGATTTCACAAAATTTCTGCTTATGTAGCGCATTGATTCTCATTTTTTAACATGACCGTCTTGGTCACTTCAGCATCTTTTTGGCTGTTTGCAACTTGACAGATAACCAATTGTGGCGTTTTTATCTCTACATCCGGTTTGATACCGTGCTTGGAAAGCCTATGACATTAAGCATTTGATTTAGCAAAGGGTAGCTACATCTCACAGCCTTTAGTCAATAGCTTAGGGATTTGTTGATATCACTTTATTTCATGTCAGTCCTTTTCTGGCGACTTCACATTCCCTAAAGATTTCAGTCATCTCAGGCAATTTTATACTACCACGGAGATCTTCAATGCAACATTCAGTGATGACAAATTAGAAGTGAAGGTACATGGATGTGCTAAAATAAATCTTAAATTGCATCTTTGAATCTGGATAGTTATTCCAGCACTTTTCTGAATATTTTCCCAATAAGTCTGCGATGTTTTCAAAGTGAAGATTGAATTCTAATGATGGATTTATGCTACATATAGTCAAAAAACCTCTCTGCTTGTTACCTCCATTTGAATTACCACTATGAGCTACCACATCACCTTGGGAATTCACTTTCAGTTATTGTCAATCTATCAGAGGTTTCAGCCATTTCAACCACATGCTATGCCAGATCCACATCCTGTAATAAAGTCAAATGTGGAAGCAGATGTGGGACCATTTACCATGTGATCCAGGTAATTTAGTTAAAGTGGCAAGTCCTTAAAATATATTTATGTCTAAAGAAATTCACATTCTTTTCCAGCAGGTCCTCCCCTGAAAATATTGATAAAATTAATGAGCAGTGGTGACTCACAGGAGAACTGCTGGAGGATCTGTGATAGTTCTCCCTTAGGTGAGGACTGTCTCTTCCGTTGATCTATTACTTATCTGGCTTTCGACTTATTAAATAAGTGTTACACTCAAATAGTTTACTTTTTATATCAGAATCTGGATTAAATCAAAAGGCATTCAGAGTCTTCTACAAAAATGCAGATATCTTTGCCAACAAAATATATTATAAAAAGAAAAAAAAAGGCAAACCCTATTAACAAGATTCTTCCTTAATAAAGCAGACAAAGAAAAAAATACTTTTTGTGACAATTAATTGTTTCGCTATCTTGTCATTCTCTGTTGATTGCATCTTACGTTACTTTTTCTATGGCTTTGCCTGGGAGCAACTATTAATTTTAACTTTGATATGCTGATTTTTTTTCCCCACCCTCTTTGAAATTGCCTCAGACTTACACGATTTGCTACACGCCTTTATTGCACCCTGTATTCTTCCATGTCCCATGGCATTCTTCGAAAGGAAGTCTAGAATTCAATTCCATAGATAGGTTATCTACTCAATTTGATCATCTGTGTTTGCAGACTGCTCTTCAATCAAGCACACTTGGGACTTTCTGTTCCACAATTTCAAACACTTCTATCTGTTAGCAGGCAGGCCAGAACAGCTTTGCCAAATGGACTCATTTTGATCTTGCTATTTGAAATGTGAAGAGCTTTGAATTTTAACTTTGGGCACAGCGCTTGCTGTGATTATGTCGCGTTCAGCTCCACTGTCTATTTGGAATTCACTTTTTATCCATTTCTATGCAGTGTTAGAAGCCAACCTGCTATAGACTATACCAGTGTAGATTCAATTAAGAGACTTAGTAAAAGCCTTTGTTTCATTAACAGAGCTTCATCCTCCAGCTGCATTTTCCTATCGGAGACCGGTGCCAACACCTTTGCATGGCGTCAATTCTCTCCAGGGGTATTGGAAACACAGCCGGTCTTTACACCGTGCTTCCCCTTGCAGTCACACGTTGTTTGGGCATGTGTTTCCAATTGTATGCTTCATTCTTTCGGTGCTTATTAGATACTTGGATTAAGAAAACATGCTTTCTGCTGTGTTTCAAATACCTTCACAACTTTGAATTTGTCTCTCGCATTAGAGTTGCGGTGGCCTAGTTATCCTTAATTTTGTCACACATAGTTTTGTTTAGTCTGTTAGTCTGTTAACATTCATGTGTTTTGGCTTTATCACACAGACTGATGACTTAATGGGACAGACATTTTCAACAAGGAGGTAGTTTCTGCTAAACAGAATTTATTTCCTTGAAAGAGCCGTTTCATTCATGGGTCTTCTTTTTGATTCTTTGTATAACACATCTAATTCCCTTTGCATTTATCTGCTTCACTTCAAATATCTACATTAAACTTTTCTGTGCTCCTAATCATTCACTAGTTCTGCATTCTTCTTGCTTCTCTTTGCAGTAACACAACATTATAGGTAAGAGGACACTACTGCTTCTCTCTCCTGTTGTATTTCCAGTGGTGTAATTTTAAAATCCCTTCTGCCCCTCACACTAGGCCTGTCTATATATCAGTAAAGGTACCTCAGGCTTAACTCTAGTGGAGCCAGTGTATCTACCCCCCAGAGAAGCTCTGTCCAGCAATTGCCTAATCCCAGAGACAGTCTATTTGGCTACTGCCAGGCTCCAAACATTAACACAAAGAGAATCAAGGGAACAAGGACTAGGAATTAGGGATGCCAAACAGTTTGAGAGACTAGGCTGTACAAAAAACCATTTTTTTTCCTAAAGGAAACCCTCACACACAGGAAGAAAGAGTATATGGTGTAATCCAGTTGGTCCCCAATGGGAAGACATGACTGCACACCAGTCCTGTCCCAGGGTGCAGGCTCCACTGCAGGAAGGGCTGTCTCTCCGTGCTTGTGCCTTCTCCTTTGTGCTCTTGGAGACGAAGTCATGGTGCCTAAAGTTAGCTTCTGGATTCACTGCTGGGACCTGAGGTACTTCTAGAGCTCCTGCTACCTTTATTTAGAGCGGCCTTAGTATGACATCAGTATTTCTAACAAAGCCTATGATACTAGATCTTCCTGTTCTGTCAGATCCTTGAGGTAGTTTTTTCAAAAGTGTAGTGAGGAGCTACATGCCTTGAAACCACTCTTATGCCCTTCTCAGTAGACACATACTTTAGAATTTAGTCATGATTTTTTAATCCTAATCAGATTCAGTTCTGTGCAATATTCATTCATTTCCCTTGAGGAAGCCTTGAGTTTTTAGTCCAAACATTTGGGTCTAGTACAACTTTCTTCCTGTTTCTGACAACATTTGCATTTTAAATGGTTTGCTTTTATTCATCTATCTCTAAACCTCAGCACTACACATAACAAATTCTGAAGTATTATTGATAAATGCACTACCTTTCAGATCATCCCTGGAGCTTGCAGAGAAATGGCAGCAACAAACAATTTAAACCAAAGTTGGATAAAACAGAACTTGTAAGTGCAACGTTTCCTGTTGCAGACACAGGCCTTCTATAAGGGTAATTAACAATAGTTGTTAATAGCAAGACCTAATTTTTAAAGAAGCTACTTTGGACAATCATGAGGAGATAAATAATCAGCTGAAGCAATACAGATCAGTTGTAGCATAACTGCAGAAAAGCATTTAAGGACTCAGGAGATCTAATGCTTTTCTTTTCATTAATCAGAGTAAATATAACATTACAGATGTTACTTATTCAAATACTGTTGTGTGTGCATATACAGCATATCTCCAAGAGCAGAAGCCAAATTGTCTATGTGTAGAAGAGTCTGATTTTTTTTCAGAATTCATAAGGACTTAAAAGTTCAGACAAGCTGTTTTAAAGCTACTATATAGCTTTGGTGAAATACATAAAACACACCTTTCAAATGTGGAGGAAGAACACTTGCAGTTCTCAAAAATCTCACCCAAAACACAAAATATACCAGAAAGAATTTCTATAACAATACTTGCTTGTGGTACTCCCATCTGCAGAAATTCTGTATGGAAATCATGCAGCCCAGCCTGGAGACACTTAAGCAATGTAACACTTACCTGCAGTTTTGGAGCAAGAGGCGTTCTGTTGCTCATAACAGAATGACTTGCCATCTCTGTGTATGTCAGTAAAACCCTATTTTCCTCTAAACTGTGAGCAGTTAAGCGACTGCAGGCTTTGCAAGCAGCCATCAGCTGTAACACGTCCCTGACAGACCAGCATTGCCTCCTTGAAATAGCCTGGTGGCAACAGTGGTTTTCCTTGCAAGCACAACCCCTCTTCACAACTGCCAGCATTTTACTTAACAGTTTCTCTGCATACCTTTTATATAGGATTTCAGCTTGGTCTTATCATCTTGCAAGCACCAGAGTTTAAGCGTTCTCTGCCCCCTCCCACTTACTGTAAGGGGTCTTTCACCTGTTGTGTCATAGCTGAGAAAGGCATAAGGGTCACCACATGGGTAAACCTAACCATACCATATTATTTGTTCCCACTTTTGAGATCCTGTCCCAGCTCACAGCTTAAGATCAGGAAAAAAATGCTCCTCTCTTTTTGGAAATCAAATTGCTGGCCCACAGATCATATATTCTTGCAGGCAGCAGTACAACATATTTTTTTAGGAGCAGAGATCTGCTACTTATTCCCCTTTCCCACACTTCCTTTTTCTTACTAGCTCCTTGCTGAAATATGTGGTCACTGATGTGAAACAGAAAATCTGCGAGTGCATGATGCTCTCTAGCCATGTGTTTTATTGCAGGCTGGATGGGTCACCCTGCCTATTACTGTGGTTGCCTGATATTTCCCATGATACGATCTTCCTTTGAGTAACTTTTGACTTTGCCAAACACCATAGAAATTTTCTATGTTGGGTGTACAGTGCATGGTGAATTTATATATACACACATATATTTATCCAGAAAATAAACTGCCACTTCTAAGAAGGAATATGGAGAAAAACATGGTGTTCTTCCCATGCTAAAAATTTCAGCTGACCTTTTATTTGGAAAAACATCGTTCATCTCTCTCCTATCTTGAAATCTGACAGCCTTTATTAATTTGTGGCCTTTATTCAAGGTTGCACCTTTTATCATCCCTTTGAGATGTTCCCCAAACTTGCCATCATGCAAGTCATTGAAAAATTATGGCTCTCAAGAGGTCTGTAGGAGTATTTTAAGGCTGAGTGGGCTACAAAGCCATCATCTCTTGTGTTCTCAGTCTTTGACCCACTGAAACATGACTTCTTCCTTGGGCTGTGACACAAGGAAGTCCCTCTACCTCAGAACATTCCACAGCTTGGGAACAAGGACACTAGCCTGAGAAGCATGAGATAGGGGGTGTAAACCTACTAAGGGAAGTAAAGCACAGGCGCATATATATATATATATATATGTGTGTGTGTATTTTTTTAAAGTAAGTTGAAACAGGCACTTATTTCTCAGCTAAATTTTGAAGTGAACTACGGCATTTTAGATGGAGACAGATCCTCTTGGTGATGGCAGAATACAACTACAACACTTTCCTGACTGAGCCTCTTAGAGGATGTGGGGACAGACAGCAGGTCCTGTTCTACCGCAGGAGTCAGATGTGTGACGAATTTTCAGAACTGCTGACTTGTGACAGTTCTGGGATAGAAGATGCAACTCGTGGCACTTGGGAAATTTTACAATAAAAAAAGGACAGAACATATGGAGTTTAGAGGTTGTGCTTAGGTTCTGCCTAACTTCAAGAAACAGTTTTGGATATGGCTGTAAATTTTCTGAAGATTCTCCTTGCATGGAGTTGATGACAGACAGCTTTCCCATCTTGTAGGCCTTTCAACTGCTCAGTCCTCTGTGACACAGAACACCAACTCCACTCTTCCACCAAAGCCATCTTCAGTAGAAGACTGACAGTCTTTTATATTGCCTGAATGTGTTCCCAGTGTCATGGCCATTCCCCTGCCTCAGCAGTAGGCTGAACCAAGCTCTCACAGGGCAACTGCTTCATGACCAGGGATCTATCCCAGATGTTAGCAAGACCCACCCCAGGGTCTTTGTAATAACTATGATGGATTTCTACCATCAGCTCAAAAAGTGACAGAGACTTTTTTGTAAGTACTACGAGAAGGGCTACCAAGAACTTGGCTAGATGAGACCATTGCTTGGTTATCATAATGGGCTGCTGCAGCTGTTGTGAAGCTGTGGATCCTGAAGTGAGAAATATGATGGCAAAGTTCATGAATAATTCCTTCTTCACGGCAAATGTTTGAATGATATGCAGTAAGTGCACTCTAAGAGCACTCAGTGACCAGCACAAAGAAACAAAGTAGTAAGTACTCACCTTAGGTCAACAACCTCTTACCTGAATGACAAAATATTTCTGCTGAAAAAACCAGCACATAATCACATAAGAAAAGGTAGAGTGAAACAGTCTAATATTTTGTGTTTCCTAGCTTTGGTTATTTGACCTTGTAACTTTTAAGGTTTTTTAAAATATTCTTTAGTTCTCTTAGTTTCCAAACACTGTTTTATGCTTCTTTTGTCTTCTGTTGTTCCCACTTCATAGGAGCTGATTTCCTTCCTCTGTTGCTGTACTGAAGCTTCTTGGAGTGTGTGCTCTTTTCAATTAATGTCTATGTGGCATTTAGCACAGCGGGCAACTGAATCTGATCCCAAACACATCATTTATGTACCTTGTTTGGGTCACCTCACATCTGCTCATGTGATTTGTCTGGCCAAATGCATAGGTGGTTTCTGTGCAGTTACAGACCGATTTGAAAATCAGTCAAGGGGCTAGACAGCACATCAGATATGATGGATCAAGGGTTCAAAGAAGGCCATAACCCAGAATCACTGCTGCTGAACCACTTTTGGAAAGCAGATCCATTCACTGCTCCATGAAAGACTGTTCCTTGTCAGAGGTTAAAGGGATAGTAAGTTTGTTTACTGGGTGAGATCAGGAAAAAAAAGGAAAAAAAAAGAGGAACCAGTGTATTGTGCCTCATATTGACAGAAAGGACTTAGGTAGAGAAAATGAATTGCAGTATAAGAAAACTACCAACATGCTTCACTGCTTGTCAGAGTGAATAAAGTATACAAATAGGCCTGTGGCTGAGAAAATGAACAAACAAAATTTCCTGAGAAAAATAACTGTGAAGGCTTTGGCCTGGGATGTGAGAATTTCTTACATGCTTGTTAGAAACTGCATCTTTAGCAACAGGCAAACTCAAAAATAAGGCAGAAGAAGAGAAAAAACCAGAGCCACAGTCAGCTACCAAAAGGATTGAAATTTGAGATAAAGTAGTACTATTTTCCAACATGTATTATTTTGAGAATGTGTTCTGAAACTCTTTTGGTCTCAGTTAGACAACATTGGAAAACGTGTTGGTAATGAAAGGAAGAAGAAAGGTGCAGTAAGGTTTACAGTGGTCTACCACTTCAAGATATGCTAATAAGATGCTGGCATTAGTATTTGCATGTGGTGCCTGCTAGGAAGGTCAAGGCAGAGAACATCAACTGAGGAAGCACTGAGTGAGCAGGATTTCAAGGAGACAAGTGAAGATGTGGGACATGTAGGGTTTGGGACTACAGGGAGAAGTAAGATCTATTTTTGCAAAGAGATTGTAAGTTTGATCTAGCACCCACTGAAGTCAGTGAAAATATTGCTATTGACTGGTCCCTAGCCCAGTGGTGTAGGGTATAATAAATGTGGTCAGCAGGAGCTGTGAGCCTAACGCACAATCAAACCCAGAGAACAGTGAACAAGAATTGAGGAAACACTAGCAGCTCCAAGGAAGGTTTCATTATTGGTATGTACTGCTGCTAAATAAGGCAAGGATTTTATCCCTGCACTTTCCACCCATGTGGAGATGAGCTTAGGTGTACAGCTCTTCTAGTTATTGCTGACACACACTATCAGCCACATAGATGAGCTCTTGGAAGCTTTTTCGCTTTCACATATTGATGTGGTTGTGATTTTTAACAGCAAGAGCAATGCACTTCAGCGTGAAAGGAGACTGACATCTGACTATGAAGTGATGATCTTTTTTCCTATGATTATTTAATCAAACAAGAGAACTGAGAGTGTCAAACGAGTACCAGCAATTTATCAAGAGACAGTTGTAGAAGGAAGCATTCTCTGAATCATCAGTGTGATAATTACCACTGACATTTCCCCAAGGGGAACTGCATTTTTAATTGTTACAAATATAATCACACTTCTACAGAAAAGTGGGAACAGAATCCTTTTGAGGCCTTTTCTGGAAATACAAATGTCTAAAGTTTCCATATGGAAACAATTTGTGATAAGAAATTATTGTGTGCACCAGAATAAATACGTCATCACAAAGGTTAACTAAAATACTGGCTACTGTACTCTAATTTCCAGAATAAAATATATTTAATAAGAATCTCTGGGTTAAGTCCTGGCCCTGCTACAAGTGCAGCTTTTTTAGCTGGCCTGCAGTTGGCTTGAGTTTTGATGGTGAGGAGGGCAAAATCTCTGATCCTGCTGCGTAAGCAGGAGCAGTCTCCAGCCTGTGTGCGCAGAGGACATAATCTTCATGGCAGCCTAGGGAAAGACTGCTTGAGTAAGAGTCCAAACACCTCCCAGGGCAAAACTCGACTCAGCCACTCACAGTGGCTGTGGACAGCACCTCTCAGGCTGGTCTACAACACATAACCAAAGGGACCACCCAGGCTGGCCCTCTCCCTCAGCAACCATTACCATGACCGTTCACAATGCAAGCACTCTGAGCTGTTTTTTTTCAAGGGGCAGATCAGAACAAATATGCTAGTTTTTGCTTCCCCTCAGCATCTTGTTGCAAACAAAAGCCCTTAGTTACTCATGTTCCTCATTTCAATATGTCAGGTGTATAAATTGTGGGATTTTTCCTGCCAGGATGCTAGGAGAGTGAAGGTCTTCAGCACAGACATCACCTCTTCAGGTGATAAGGCTGGTCACTTGTAGCCTGCTGAAATGAACTGAGTTAATAAAGTATTTGGCCACAACTTGCCAACTACAGCATTGCCTTTATTAGTTTAGGTAGCAGTGCTGGCCTAAGGATAAGAGAATATAGGAATAGATTGTCTTTTAACTGAACCAGCTGATATGGATGGAAAAAACCTGAATTTTCATCAGAGCAGCTAAGCCTTTGTTCTGTCAGCTGAAATAATTTGCAAAAATCTATTTACAAAAAATTAAATCAGGTGTTTTAGGTGTTTTTATGTTCTCTGAACATAAGGAACAGAACAGCAGGGTATGGGAAGGCTATTTAGTCCCTCCCTTGCAGCAGGTACTCCATCATATGACACAATCACCATCTTGGGCTTCCCAACCTTTCCACTTCCTCTTCCACTTGTTCAGGAGCTGTGCCTCTCCCTGTATCATGCAGGTAACAGACAGGCTATTTTAACTAAAATGTGATTTATAGAAAATTGCAGTCTTGTCGCTCAGAGTTGTTGATTTAGCTAACAGATGCTGAACATCAGCACATAATACAATCTGATAAGTGATCCACACAATTTAGGATATCAGCCTGCAAATTTATGAGGGAAAAAACCAAATCCAAAACTCTTCAGCTAAGAAATATTTGCTTCTACTCCTTTTTCATTAAGGACCTTAGCCCTTCTTCAACTGAAATCAATGGAAATTCAACTCTAGGTTAAGCAGACACCACTCAGTAACACTGACAGAGCAATGCCAATTTAGCTTGGGCTGCATTTATTCTATTAGATTGCCCTTCATGGCTAAAACCAAAAGGGATGTGTATGTCCTGTGTAAAAAAAAAGAGGGATTACACAGAGAAGACAATCAAACAGTAAAAATACACTATCTAATCACTTCCTTAGGTGGTTTAAAATGGAAGAAATGGTATTATCAGAGTTTTGAACAGCTTAAAAGAGCTCAGTTAACTGATTACAGCAAGATTTTAAAGAAGTTTTATATTATTGAACATGATATAAAGTTTAAAATAATGCTGAATTTGCATACATTTTTACTCTAATTTTACAGTTAGGGAGGGCATGTACAAATGTTTGATTGGCTATGATTTTTGCATATATACTTTTTGCATGCAAGCATCTTGGAAGCTGTATGAAAAATTTAGGTACATGTAGGAAAAAACCCGGGAAAATAAACCGAACCAAACCAAACTCAAAACCAACCTCCCCCAAAACCCCAAACCCAAACAAACAAACCACTAACCCCCACCCTGCTCTGAACCAGCTATTTCTTTTTATGTGTGTGAATAGGACTTAACCTTCTTGCAGGTCTGTTTTGTGATGCTGATTATCACCAGAGTCTCTTCAGTGTTGAATTATACCCATACTGAAGGCTACCTTCTTTTCCTCACCCCTCATCTCAGTCATTGCTGTGAAGCCATATGGATCTTTCCAAGTCCAGCTTCAGCTTCTGTGACTTTGTGTTTGCTGTGGGTCTACAGCAGGCATTGGCTTGTGCTAGCAGTAACTGGGGTTTCCAGTCCAAGCAATTCACAGGTCCATGTCTTCTGACCAGGTGAATCCATCCTGTTATCACCAAGTCTTTCTGCCAATGGAAAAGCTACAGCTTGCAAAATAGGTATTCAAAATGAGGTCAGTATTTCAAAGGGCTCACTCTTTGCAAAGGTACACAGGTGATGTTAACTCTCTGTAGTAATGCATGCTACTTACATTTCACAGACTGCTAAAAGTACAAAGTACTTTTAATTATAAAATACTTTTACAATGATAAAGCCTTGCAAAAAAAAATTTAAAAACCCGAAGCCTTGAAGATTTTATCAGGAATTTTCTCACTTCAGACTAAAATATATATTCCAACTTCATGCAACCACTTTTCCCTCAGTGTCTCAAGATCTTGCTTACAGCGTAAAGGTGGAGAGCAATGTGATCATTTTCCTAAGGAAAAAAAATCACTAAGCACTTCATGATGTCAGTTAATTTGACTGATTGCTCTTGATGTGATTTGACATATCAGAGCAGTGTGATTCATGAGCTAAGAGGGAAAGACTTGTTAGCAATTTGTTCCCAACTTATAATGTGACATCAGCACTTCTTGAAAGCTAATCCCACATACAGTAGGCAACCCATTTTCTAAAGATCCATTTCCATTTATATTGTTCCAGCTAATATTCTTTAGAAAGCCTTTAGACTTTGCTCTGCTTAAGATTAAAACTTTCTCTTTTTTTTAATTATGAACATTTATCTCTCATCAGAGAAGATAAGTGCACCTTAAGAGAGACATGAGAGAAAGATTTGTGAGACCTAACAGATTTGTACAAGAGAATCATGACAGGTATTTCATAATGGAAAGATCCTCAGAAAGATAATTCTTTTGCATACAGATGAGTTTGCTACCTTAGCAGATGTTCACCTTTTAAATAAAAATAAGCTTTTAAGAGATCCTCTGAAATGTCACAGTTATCCCCATTACTAAAAGATATCTTGATTTACACTATTACAGTTGTTGAAACATTCCTAAGCAATAGCTTCTGAAAGCTGTACCTTACCTGACCTGCAAGACATTTAATTAATTCCATATTTTCATTGTAGACATTGCAATTAAAATAATTCTTGACTACCTCATGGAATTTTAAACATTTTCAAGAAATGAATTCAATACAAGATAGTGTGTGTGCAGTTCTGCAACTTGGTCTCCCAGCTGTGCAATAAATTGCTGGGAGAAACAATTAGTGTAGAGTCATTTGTTAGAGAATGAACCAAAATTGTATCTAAAAATGCCACTACTAAATGTGCTGACAATTAAGAGCAAATTACTTAGCAAAGATGCCATGTGTTCATATGTTGCTTCAGCTACATGCATTTGATATCTAGCACCACATTTTTGTTTAAGACATAATTGCACATTTTGTTCAATTTTCTATCTGTACTGAAATAAGGTGATACGATGCCAACATTTTTTAGGCAGGACTCCCCAGTGACTCCAGTTATCACCATACCTTTTCATTCCAAGGGTGAAAATATTTTTAATTAAATGTGACGCAGGCCTTTTTCATTCATGTTGATTATTTTTCCCTTGCCCCACAGAAAGTTTTATAGGGCAACAGAATGAGAAACAGAAATGACTTAATGTGGAATTGATGTTACATGAAAAGATCTCTCAGGGGAAGCTGTAAGTCTGTCATTGCCCAATCAACTAAAAACTAGATGAGATAAAGCATTTAGTAACCCTTTGCAGAAGACATTCCTGCATTGGTTGGGACTTTTTGGATGACCTACAGGCTCTCAAGCCCACACAATCTACTCAGGAGAATAATTGATTCTGAAATCAATGGCAAGTCATTACACATTTCAATAAAAGCACCTAGACAAACACACAAAATTTGGCTTCACAGTACACAAAACTCACTTTTTTCCCCCCCCACCATACAAAGATAATTTGATAGTATTTAAGTTTACATTTTTCAGATGTGCTTGAGTAATCAGGAACCGACCTCTTCCCCTTAAATAAGGACATAATGTATCTCTATAACTGAAATTTCTTCTTTCTTTGAATTCTCGAGAACAGATAGCACACTGAGAGAGGCCACTGGCAATGTTTCACCATCAACGTTTTACAAGATACAGCTTTATCCTTCCACAGGCTGCTAAGAGAAATGTGTTTCCACTTACCTGCACTATGGTATGAATTAAGTGCATTTCAGAATCAAGCTGAAATTAAGATGGAATATGGAGATGCAAAGGAAGAACGAAACTAAAGCACAATATTTATACAAAGTCAATACAAATCCGAAACTGTGACCTAACTTTCCAAACAATACTACACTAGAAATATGTCCCTCAAATCAAGAAAACTATTTGTAGAACAATAAATCTGTTGCACTTTAGTCACGTTTCAGTCTTCTTTCAAGATAGCTTAATTCACTCCTTCCAAATCAGTTTTGGATTTGCTTGCTCTTTAGTCTGGTATTCCATTTCCCTTGGCCAAGAAGAATTGGGTTAGACAACACCCAGGTGAACTTGACATCCTCAAGTCCATGGGCCCTGATGAGATGCATCCAGGAGTGCTGAGAGAGCTGACAGACACCACAGCTAGGCTGCTCACGATCTTTGGAAGGTCATGATGATCAGCAGAGGCGCCTGAGGACTGGAAGAAAGCAAATGTTACCCCAGTCTTCAAAAAGGGCAAGAATGAGGACCCAGGAAACTACTGGCCAGTCGGCCTCACCTCAATCCCTGGAAAGGTGGTGGAGTGCCTCAACCTGGAGTCCATCTCTACCCATATGAATGACAAGAGGATGATCAGGAGTAGTCAGCATGGATTCACTGAAGAAGGTAAATCATGCTTGACCGACCTGATTACCTTCTATGATGAAGCGAGTCCATGGATGGATGAAGAGAGAGCAGTGGATATTGTCAGCCTTGACTTCAGCGGGGCTAGAATGATCCTGCTTGAGCAGAGTGCTTGGACCCAATGACCCACAGTGGTCCCTTCCAACCTTACCAATTCTGTGATTCTCTGTGATTCTGTTTTGGATAACAATAAATGAAAACTACTGTATCAGACACATAAGATTGTTGTGACTTAATCACACTTCACAGTTAAAAAAGCAGCAAAGAGATCTTTTTTAGCACTTATAGCAGAGAAGCAACTTCTCTTTGACAATCATTTTGTTGTACATTCTAAATGCTTGGGGTTTTTTTTAAGGTAAATCTGGACAACGGAGAATTTGTTGAAAGGATCCAGAAGAGCACACACTTCCAGCCCTGGCAGCAAATCTCTAAGGCTTATTACTTCAAGTTATGTCCAGATAAAAACATTTGTATTGTTCATATTGAATAAGTATATTGTCTATAGATCTATCTAATAATTTGTAAGTATAATGCATTTATAGAGAACATCAAGAATATTCTTACCTGCTGTTATTAATTTATTCTGTATTATTTATGGTAGGTCATACCATATATTCAGACAAGATTGACTGGTAACATAATCCATAAGAGAGTTGAATCAGTTCATCACTGAATAGATTCATTTCTTCCCACTTACAGTTTTTCATTTCAGTTTTGAGAAGCTTCAAAGATTTTTACCACCCTGAAAGAAATGTAAGGGTTATTATCCTTATTTTCACAGGGTCTGAAATTTCCAGAAATCTTGGCAGAATAAAGAATAACGTCTTGTAGATATGTGTAGTTCAGTCCAGTCCTCTTTCCTAATAGACTTGCATTTTGGACAGTGAAACAGTGGAGTGTGGTGGGGAAATGGGATAACTAAACTTCCTTTATCTCTGAAATTTTTTTTTCTGGCTAAGAAGTTGGCAATTTTAAAGTCAATGAATAGAGTTAGCTTTAGCCTCCCAGTTACATAAACTTCTTCTGTCCTGTTAATCCCCTCCAACCAACACTGTAATCCACTTTTCTGCAAGGAAGTAATCTTATCCAAGTTTTTTATTTCCCATATAATGGGGACTTCTTTGAATTCTTTATTTTTTTCTTGCCACCCTTCCCCTTTCAACTTACTAACTTCAAGAGCACCCATCTTTCTTGGATTTTCTCTTATTGCCCTTTCATTATCTCCTTTGATCAGTTCTTATTTTCCCATTTCCCTTTCCCTGAGGACATAAGCATGCTCAGGGACAGTACTAATCCTGAACCTACAGCTGCAGCTGTCTGTGTGGATGATTTCTATTCCAGAAGTTCCCCTTCTCTAAGCAGCCTTACAACCACCCCATGTCTTTAAACCCTTGCTTATTCTGAAGTCTTTCTTTCTTACTAATTGTTTCCAAAGCTACCTGTTTTTCACCCTCTCCTGTCCTAGTTAATTTGGTATTCAGCCTTACTAGTCTTTTCCTTTTTCTTTTCTCCATTCTTTTCGAAATATTGCAATGCAAAGCAATTATCTTCTTCTGGTAATCTGTAGCAGGCAAATAATTTCTTCTTTCTGTTGTCTATTGTCTTCCCTTCAAATCCCAAGCACACTTCAAATTCCTCATCCAAGTTTAGAGAGACCCTGTCCCCATCTTTAGTCATGTTTCATCTCACACTCTTCTTTTCTCAACTTCTCCCATGGCAGTTCCTGTTAGCAGAGAAGGACTTGACCAAGACTTCTTTATCTTTCTTTCCTTGTGAACGCAAGTATTCCGACACATTTTCCAGTGCAGGAAACACCTTCCTCTTGCCAGACTCCTCATCCTCTATTCTTGTTCAAGTTTTTTTTTTTTTCTTCAAAGGGTCATTTATTTCTTCTGGGCCAGCAGTCCATGAATTCTGTCTTCCTTGGGCAACTGTCTTAGATTTTTTTCTCTATTTTATTACATTTTGAAAGTAGTGCCGTAATTCTTTCAACAACGCAAGACTCTGTGCTATCTTATTGTCAGGACAATGCAGTGGTTCTTATCTAAATATATAATGCGATTATATTAATACACATGTTCAAATAAATCCATTTTGGCATGGCTATATTCAAATCTGATCCAAATTTGGATTTATTCCTTTTTCTGTTTAAAAATATTTTTCTGTGATAGCTTGCCAATAAATTTTTTCTCCTGTTGAAAATTGCATAAATTTAAGTTTCTCAGTTTATTGAAGAAAATATTAAGAGCTGTTTTGATTTTGATCTGTACATGGGTATGGGTATTTTAATAGAAGTGAGTTCTTTAGACCATCAGATATGGTGATATTCAACATCTAGAAGCTGAATGTATACAAGTTAGGATGGGAGGTAAGATTCAGTTTTTAAAGACTGAGAGTAATCAGCCTTTGGAATAACTTTAATAGGTATACAATGAATGTTTCTCTATTTAAAACCTTTAACATTGGATATGTTCCTAAAGTACCTAGTTCAGACAGAAGTTCTGAGTTTAACACATGGATTCCTGGATGGATCATAATAGACCAGTCAAGGTGACTGTCACCCTTAAAGTCTGTGGGCAAAGGCCTGGGCCCATTCAAGTAATTGAAAACATCCTTTATTTCAGTGGGGTCAAGAGTTTAACCTGAGCATGTATGAAAAATAGGACGAGTGGTGGGCAGACAACACCCAGACCTCCCTCTGCCCTTCAGTTCTCATGAGCCTGTGCTGGAGGCCTCGTGCCATCAACAGTTTCACATGGTTCTCACTAGCACTGATTTACCAAGTGAAAGGGTGGCTCTAAGTGTTTTAAGTTGCACACCCTATTTTCTTGCCTTGCAGAATAGGAATGGGGTTTGAAACATGCTTTAAGATAAGCAGTACTTTGCAGAGCTGAGGTAAAACATATTACACTCTCAGCTGGTTAACAAGGTGGTTATTTTCTTGTTAATGAAGGAGAGGAGAGGGTATTTTTATTTTGTTTGTCAGGTTAGATTTCCTGAGAGGTTACATCATGTGAAAGAAACCTTTCAACTCTTTCATGCTGCAGCAGAATTTTATGTAGTATGTTTCTTCCCATGAGGCCAGAAACATATTTCTGAGTGCAATAACCCTGCACTGAAAGGCTACTGCCTGCCAGCTCTGAAAACTAAAATTCTCTACATAGCAGCCCAGGCTTCTTGCCACAACCTCGCCTTGAAGTGTTCACTTCAAGAGGTGCTTGTTTTTCACCACATCATTGAGTAGAACACTGCTGAGTTTTTGGCCTCTTTGCTTGCACCTACAAAATTCAAAGTAGGTTGGATTTTGGGAGTGGACGTATGCAACTCCTGAGAAGTGCTGAGGAGGAGATACTTTTATTTTAAAAACTAAAATACCTCTGAGGACCTGTGCATTTGATTGTGGGAACTAAGCAAAAAACACTGGCCAGCTAATTTAATGTACATCTCTTTGAATAGCCATCAGACAGTAGCATCATGGACAGTTATTGTTAAAAAGAAAAGTAGACAATGAATGCTCTACTGAGAAATGTGTTTGAATTATTTTAATAAATTATGCAGGGTTTTTTAATGTAGGTGATCATCTGGCAAAGGTTAGGTTGAGCCCATCACTCATCTCACTTGTGACCTGTCAAGCACATTAAAATACAGACATCTACTAGTAAGAAGCTAATGCCTTAGACTACAGCATTTCCTCACCTTCCTGCTACTCTGAAGTTCCCAAATGAAATACCAGGTCATTTTCAATAATGACCACACAATCAAACTATCAACTATAATTAAAACAAGAAATTAATCATTTTTGCCTGCGTCTGCACTCCTGCTTGCACACTGTTCACATGCCACTATATAATTAAGCACCTAACTGCCAAACTCTCTTTCTGAATCCAGCATTTCTCTCTTTATATCTCCCTCTCACCCATCCTGACTTGCATGTTAATATCAGATTGGAAAATGGCAGAGAAGCAGGGTCTGCTCCCACAGAAGCCAACAGCAAAACTCACACTGGCTCCAAAGATTGCTTCCCCCATGTGTGCATATTTACCTGCTCATGGCTTCACAGTAACAATAAATATTTTTCCTAAAAACTTAATTATGCCCAATTTAAAGGAAAAACCCCACAACCCATAAAATGGTCTTTGTTGCATATCAGCACATTCTCTTCTTTTCAATAAAAGATTAAGAATCTGTTGACCCCGAAACTGTCAAATCTCATCCAGAATAACAGTGCCTAATGCTAAAGCAGGCTTATAAAATGTGAGAGGACAGATAAACTGTCTTTTCCCCTGGGTTGCCTCTTTTTCTTTTCCTTTCCTTTTCAAATGACCCTCCCCAAATAATAGAACGGTGGTTTATGTTTCAAATGTACCATATGGCATGACGTGAGTGCAGTTTAATTACACATTAGCATATTCTTACAACAAGGGTTGGCTGTTAAAAGCAGCTTGACAAAACAGGAATTAAAAAATTTGAATCAACACTTTTGGAGTAAATCTGTTTTCATTACTATGACCATTTATTAAAACTGTAACTGTGTGCTGATCTCACTAAACTTTGACAGTGCGAGATTATGAAACAGCAAGGAAAACTAGATCACCCTTTTTCTGGTTGGGATTTTAACTATTATATTAAGGACCACTGAAATATATGAATGACAGCAACTCACAGCTCCCTATGATTACCTGATTTTCACTCTTCCTTCAAATTTTGAGGTAAAAAGTAAGTAAAACTAATGATAAGGTCAATATTCCTTTAAATTGAGAAGTGGTGAAATCTGCTGGTCAAGATTTACCCTGCTTTCTGTCTCATTAAGAATGTTTCTTTACTGATACATTTAACCATCCTTGTGCTGTCCTCAGCACTTGTGGATGATCAATGGCATCATTTGGTGTCTTAAGAAGAAGGAAGCAATTAGCAGCAAATTTATATGAAAGATTTCTCTGAACATGAACCCTCTCCTACACTCTGCCTTCTCTCCTATTATTTCCTCTACTGTTGCCAAAGCATCACATTTAAAAATACCTTTTCAACAAAAAAACTAAAAAATACCTGCGCAGACTGTGTATATCACCTACAGCCCTCAGATGGTGCTGGAAACATGCTTGTATTTGCTGACTAAAAAAACAATTTTGGACATTTTTGCAAATGTTTAGACATGAGTTTCGTGGAATTACTTGTGCTGATAATCACTCACACAAGTAATTGTTTACAGGCTCAGACCCAACATTTGTTAAGTGGTCCAGATCTTCCCTGTACTGACATTTCAACTCCCCAATGTTTAACGAAGTAGGGGCATTCTCCAAATATGCTCCAGCAATCCTTTATCAGTGTTATTTTCCCCACAGTTTGTCTTGAATTGTTTTTATTTTACTTCCCATGGGTAAAATTCTTGGCTCTCTATGGTCTGGATAAAGCCTATGTACCCCTGAAGCCTACAGAAGAGGGATTATGTGCAATTCATACCGTGCACTGGCCGGCTGCTGGCTCCATGCACATGGATGAATGGCATCCATGTCAAATTGTTAATCTCCCCAGAATGCTCTCTATAGTGATAAAGATGACTCATGTTTCATGGAGATTGGTAGACCAGCAACATCTGATCAGACTTTTCCCATCATTTCTTGCAGCCACAGTAGGACTGAATGTTATCTCTGGAGAATTTTTTAAAAATATAAAAGGAGCATTCGAGAGTTTGTCAGTTAAATGTATATCTAATCCAATTTGTGGGATAATTTCTATTTTCAGCCCGATTTTAGCCTTGGCTAATTTTCTGTAAGCAAAATAAAAGCTGCATTTTTGCATGAGATGTACAAAAATAATACTCTTTCCACTGGTAAGCTGTGTGGGAAGAGGAGCACTGCTGCTGGAAAGAGTCGTGAGGTCAGGAATAGTCAGCTATTTCATCATGATCTCTTTGACAGACGATCTTGGTCCTAGTTACAGAACTTTACCATTCCGAAATCGTTCTTCTCCCAGTCCTCCATGTGAATGGAAGTGTACAGTGCATAGTAAAGTGCATTTGTTTCCCCAAACCAAAGTGCAAATCATTACCCTCCATGTGCAGAAGTCTCCTCGACAGTGATCTTCTCTTCTTGCCATATGTGCTTGGGGATACCGTCCTTTCACATGGTCCGTGCCTGGCATAATGAGCAGGATAGAGGTGGTTAGGTAAGGATGGAGATGATCTGAACCCACAGGACCAAGGCTCAGCCTCTGCTGGCAGAGAAAGCAGAGAAGGAGGAAGAGCCTGTCTGAAAGCTGAGAAGGTATGAGGGCAAACCACCTCAAGGTAGAGGTACTGTGTTTTTCTCAGTAGTCTCAGTCTCACTCCTGTCCCATGGGCAGCAGCCAGCCTGGGCTCTGGCATTAACTGCAGACAGTAGGGCTGTTGCATTGGCCTCTGCTATTTGCTGTCCTCCTTTCCTGGTGTCTGGAGAGAGATCCAATTAAGATGTTTATCCCCACTCAACTGAAAAGTTACCCATAAAGAGGGCAAGCAAAATCCTCCATTTACATATTTCCCCTTGGGTAGCATGACCTCGTCTCTTGCACTCCCCCTCAGAGGACAATGGCAGGAAGCACAGGGAGGATGAGAGGGTGAGGGAAGGATGGTGTTTCCCGTCACCCTCTGAGAGTGGGGCACTGCACTGCCAGATGGAACCATATGACAGTGCAGTAAAATGGGCAGGATTTTCTGGGAGACTTTGAGAAAGGACTGTATGCTTTGGGTTATATTAGGAACAGAAAATGTGGTGGCAGCAAACAGTGTAGAAAAAAAGGTGATGGAAAGAACTTTCTGAGAGGCAAAGAAACAAGGATGGGCAACAAGAAAGAAGGAGTGTGACTGTAAGCAATGTAAGAAAAGGAAGAGGAAGTGCAGAGAGGTGAAAAAGGAAAAGCCATCTTGGATTGGGAAGGTCTATTCTCATACGGGATCAAGAACAGCTGCACAGACAGGAAGGGATGCCAGCCTCCAGCCCCATCCTCTGGCCACATCTGCATGGCATTGACAAAGCTCCCTATTCCTTTAGGTGTTCATCACCAAAATTGCTAAGATTTATGAGCAAACAGGTGTATTCTCTCCTCCTTCATACCAGAGAAGAAGAAACTATTTCATACACTTGATTTACTCAGGTAGGCCAAAGTGTTGAGATCAACCAGCTGCATTACTAGTAGTTCAACTAAATGAACTCTTACATTAGCACCGCTTTGAAAACAGACTGTGCAGCTTGGCATATTCAAAGTTAAAGTGGGATTTCAGTTTCGCAGTGTATTTCTGAGACTTTTGCTTACAACAGCAGAAATCTCACAAGGTCCATTTTTACTTAGGGACATTAGAGGAAGCTAAATCTGAACCAGAAAATATAATTCAGAACTGGTCCAGCACCAGTTGATGCATGTCTGAATATTTGCAGATGAAATGTCTTTGCTCCCTAAAACACAGATGAATTTGGGGTTGAAGATTTGGCTTCCTCCAGTTTCTTCTAAATGGCTCTTTTGGTGATGTAAGTTATTTGGGGAGTACAGAGTTATGGACCGGATTTATAAATTCTGAGCTCTCAAACAAAGCCATAAATGTACATTCCATAGTTCCCAGACAAAAATAAACAGAGCCTGCTATTTCTAATCCATTCCTCCTCTCCCTTGGTGCTGATTAGATTGCATATCCTGAAAGGGATGAATTCAGGCTTTTCCGAAGTTATTTCTTAGAGGTTCATTTGTGATTTAACGCAAATGTTTTGTAGATTTGAAAGATATATGGCACAGCTGTTACTTCTGCATATGACAACTTTTTTCTGAGCTCTTCTGAAGGACAAGAATCAATGCACAGCTATCCATTTGCCATGGGATGTTGTGGCCTTCTTAAAGCCTGAAGAGCATCTCATTCCAGAGTCTCAGATAGGGGAAGATTTTGACTACACTTATCTGACACTAATTCCATGTTTAGAATATTGAGGATTGGTATGTTTTTATCTTCTCTTTTAAAAAAGTAAACACATTTCCTGGGTCAAAATGAAATATATTGTAATGAATTCTGATAAGCTTAGAGTAACTAAATAAATTTCAAGACTTTACAAGTAATTCAAGCATCAGTGTTTCAAATAAAATAACGTGTAAGAATTTGTTTCCGCAAAAATAAATTCCTCGTGTGACTTAGCTGAACCCATTCTGCTGGCAAGTGTCCATATTTTCCCCTTAGATGTTACATTTGTGCTTCAAAACCAAGTGGCAAACACCAAGCTCTCCGGCTTTCTCTTTGTACTGCTGTCCGCCTATTCACATGTAAAACAGCACCCCACTGCTTAATCCCTAATCTGCATTGAAATCCAGAGTAGCCTGTTTCAGGTCTGATATTTATGGCTTTACCTTGGAAAGGCTGTGGGTGGTGCCTCCACAGCCCCCTTCCTCTCAGTAGACCACCCTAAAGGATTAGTACATTAATGACCAGAGGTTTTATAAAGGCCAGTGTTTCCAGCAACCTGAAGATAAACCAGTGCTCCTTTGCCATCAGTTATCTGCCTGACTCAAAGGAGACATGGGCATTTTAGCTTTTCCTGTTGAGCACCAATATAGGCTAGATTGAAGGACAAAAGCATGTCACAGTAGCAAATCCCATTAAATAATACATGGGTTCAGATAACTGGTTATACTATGGGAGTGACAAAAGCCCAAG
Source organism: Gymnorhina tibicen (assembly GCA_013399875.1). Lineage (NCBI taxonomy): Eukaryota > Metazoa > Chordata > Aves > Passeriformes > Artamidae > Gymnorhina > Gymnorhina tibicen. Next base: position 1,416,798 of record VXAZ01003471.1, read on the forward strand.
GCTAATATGTTATGTATACAAAGGCCTCCATCTCTGTTTATTCCACACTTCCTATCTGTGATTAGACCTTCAGGGCAAAAAAATGTCAGAATTCAGTGACATTTAAAAACATGCATTGATAATAGAAGAGCATCACTGTTGTGCTGTAATCACACAAACCCCTGATCATCACAAGCACAGGAAATTCGTGGTTAAGTTGTGCTTCAAAGCAATGCAAACACATAAAGGTGTGGAAATACAGGTCTAAGTAATAGCAGCTTTGCCCTTTCCTACCAGTAACACGACGGAAAAAAGAAAGTTAGGAGGAAGACAGATTTGTATTTTCAGTGCCAGCTAGATTAAACTGATTTGCAATGACATTTTTCAGACACCTCTCTTCTTGTTAGGAGAGGAATGACAGGTTTTGGTATTTAACAGCTGCATTCACAGTAAAGACATGAAATATTAACCGGATGCTATTGTCCCTTTTGGAATCATAACAGTTAGCTGATATAATCATTGATAACTACAAGTTTCCTCCAAGTGCAGCCTGTTCTGATGATTTATATTAATTTGAATTGTATTAGAAGTTTAAGATTTAAGGTTTCTTCATTATTCTGTTATTATCACCTTTGAGACTAGAAAAACCCTACAAGTATTCCAGCATTTTCTGATCTATTTCACTGTCAGTTACCAACTGATTAAAAGATCTGTAGCAAATGACAACAAGAACATCCCCTTGCTAGTCTGATGGTACTACAAATGGAGGGAAGTCAACATCTGAGCTTCACTGTGAACAGGAGTGGGTAGATTTTTTTTGGATGATATAGCTGCATCCTGCCTTACTGAAGGAAGTAACTACCCCAGACTACTTGGTCTTTGCCTGTGGTGATATTTTTCTTCATTCTGTTAGATCTTGTATACTGGGGAAATGTCACTTCTTCTCAGACTACAGGGGTTTTTTTGATTCATTTTTTGTGTCAGGAAACGCAAAGCAGAGGGAGTATCATGTTGTATCAAGTATCATGCAAGTATCACGCTGATATTTTTGGTGAGGTCTCTACTGTGCTGGCAGCTAGTAGCATTCTTTTTCTGGTGTCTCCAGAAGAGTTCATACTATTGAAATGCAAGTGTTAGGAAGAGAAGGATATCTGAGCTCACTCGCAAGGAAACAAAGTAGACATGTCTTCTTATTGCCTTCTCTCAGCAGCACAGATGGGCACAGCTCTCGTGAACTTTACACTTCCTTGTGTCCAGAGGAAACAAAGAAAGAAAGGAAAGGAGTATAGAGTTCTGGCTAACATTAGGAAACACCTTTCCACTGTGAGGGTGATTGACCACTGGCACAGTTTGCCCAGGCAGGTTGTGGCATGCTCCCTCCTTGGAGATAGTAGAAAGCTGTCTGGACATGGATCTGGGCAAGTGGCTGTGCGTGGCCCTACTTGAGCAGGGGGCTGGACCAGATGAACTCCCGAGGTGCCTTCGAACCTCAGGTCATTATGTGAGAAGATTTTGGCTCAGGTGTACTTATTTTATGTTGGTCTAAGTCAAGATTTCAATCCTGCCTTATGAAATCACCTTAATTTTGAGGATAAACAATCATTTTGATCAGAAAAGTACATTATTTTGTAAACTAGATGTTCAGATTTTTTTTTTTAAATGATCAATATAAAAATTAAAGAATGAATATGAAGTTACGGCAAATCTCTCTTACACAGAGAGAGTGGATACATGGGACCTTAAAAATATTACACAAGCAATATTTTTGTCTTCCATCTTTGAGTGCTACTGGGTTAATGCTCATGAAATGCAATGGAATCATGCATATCATTCACACCAGGGTAGATGTTGGCAGCAAGATCCACTCCAATAAATCATCTGAATGGTTTTACGTCTCTGGTGGTTCAAAAAGAGTCACTGTAGTGTCACAAACAGTGAACTCAGAGAAAATCAGATTTTGGACCTTAGGTCAGCTTTTCTGGGAAAACAAATTAAGAAAACTCGAAGAAGAAACCATAATCATTTATGTGGGACTAGAACATGAAAAAGTGTGGACTACATGTACACCAAGGGACTTGATTTCAGCTGGTCTTAGCTTGTTCCATCATTTCTTTCAGGTGTTTTACTTACTGCACTCTAATTGACCTAGCCTAATGCTGAAAGAACAGTTCACACAACTCAAAAATAGTCTTGTTCTTTCTTCTTCACAAGCCAGAGGACAAACTGAATAATTGTAGAGGCTTAACCCTGTGTAACTGTACCCCGTTACATTTCAGTGTTAGGAAATAGCTGAGAAAAATTTCCATACTGACATGTGAATAGTGCAAGACCATGAGTTTTATTAATTCAACCTAATTACATTATTCACCCTTTATCTATGCAGCAAGTCAAAATCACTTTTATGCTCCACAAAGACGAGAGTCATAATAAAAACCAAATATTAGAGGTGGTGTTTGACAAGACACAGCTTATGACAGAAAACGGTTTCCTTTCCTTGAAAAGAATGTCATTGTGACCATGTTCACTGATGATTAATTGTAACCACTGTGTTTTGTTTCACTTAATTCCCTCTAGATAGGTTCATTGGGTTTCTGCTCTCTGCATTTCTGTGTGAATGTATTTTTTACTGGACTTCTCACTCAAATATGAATGCCGAAAATCTTGTATGGATCTGTTTGGAAATGGTAGCTAGCTTTGTTGAAATGTAGAACATCACCCAGCTGGCATGGTGAAAGCAAATGACACTCAAGCTTCAGAGCCTTGGAGAGTATGCTTGAAAACCACTTCCTTTACATTTTTTAATGCTTCACAGCTTTGCCTCTAATCATAACTAATGCTTACTTTGTGCCTAATGGCGCAAATATCATGTATGATGGCATTTTATCTGAGGTGGCATAAAAACAGTGCAAGAAATCATTAGAGAAAATGCTAAGCAAATGTGAAAAATCAGCAAAGTTTAAAATGAAATGTTCTCTCTTGATTTCATACATTCCTGGCATAATAATACTGTAACATATCATTATCATTAGTTGTGCTGCTTGAATTAAGGCTATATAAACCAGTTGGGTATATCCTTGTGTTGTAAGGCGTTCTTGGCAGCCTGATTCCACCACAGCTGTTTTAGCTGCACTTTTATAAGAAGCCCTGGAATGAAAGACAATATATCTAACCACCAGTTTGACCCTTTCTTCATTTCGGGTATGGGTTTGCTACATAAAAACATGGAGAGAAAACTTGCATTTCCACAGCTCTCCAAACAGCAGCCAGAAACAGTAAGAAATACACAAGTAGCAAGAGATGATCCAGAGGCTGCCTGTAAGGAGATGAAACCAACTTTCAAACACTGTCTTTAGTAGCTGGGTGTTGCAGTTGAATCAGCAGTTCTAGCTGGGAAAGGAAATATTTCATCATGATGATTTAAATTTTTTTTCCTAATTCCAAATAGTGCTGAACTCTTACTTGAGATCAATGTAGTTGCAGGGAGCAACTGGCAGGATTATGGCTCTGTGCATCTATTTCAGCCTTTGAAAACCGTGACTGAAAGAATAATGTACAGGTTAAATTGTATTTCCCCCTCTCCTCTTTCCCCTTTTCTCCCACCGAAATAATTAGGAATTTTTGCTTGTGCTCATGGTGCTGTTTCATTCCATTCAGCCATAAAGCAGGTATAGATGGTTGAGCTACTGTGAGTCCAGAGCTAAAATTCTTATCTTCTGACTATAATGTATAGTCCATCCACATATAAACATTACAAATTCAATCTCACTTGTTATATACAAATTTAATGTAGTTATAAAGATAGAAAGGTGTATATTACTAGGACCTCCCACCCCCAACCAAATAATCCTAACACCCCAAATGGTACCATGTTTTCAAAATTGCAGATGCTACGTTATAGGCATTGTCAACCTGTCACAAAGACTCTCTTCTGCGGATTGCCACTGATTTACATTCAGAAAAAAATGTTTGGGACCCACTCAGGATACCAGTATTTCCTATCACTCTCCCACACAGAGGGACTGGGCATGTGCATTAACGCTCACCATGCATCACATGTACTTTTACATCATTCAAAATAACTCTAGGTTTGGTGCAGTTGGATCTCTGCGAGAACACTGCATTATTATGCTTCAAAAGAGTTTGCTCCCTTTCAGTGCATCTGCTGCACTCATGGAACCTGCTGGCCTGAGCGTGACGGGGCGGTGAGACGCTGACTGCGGCCTCTGCGAATCAGACTGGCGAGACAGCCGCAGCGATCGGCCTGCCGAGCCTCACAGCCACGGTGCAAACACAGGCACGGCCCGGGGAGGTGTTCGGGACACAAACTTCAAAGTCCTTAATTCGATGTTTGTGCTCATCGATGTATTTCTAAGGTCTAATTTCTCTTTCACAGTCCTGGAGTTCGTGGGGGAGAGAGAACTGAAGTAAACCCAGTTGGAGGCATCCTTGAAATGCAAGCTATGGTTTTAAGTGGCAGCTGTAGTTTATGCGAGGCAAGAGGTTGTTCAGAACAAGCAGGCCCCTATTAAAAACCTCTGTGTGTTTTGCAGGGGAATTTTACATCAAACAACAAAACCATTTTCTTTTTGTGGCAACAATATCCATTACAAAGTTTTCAGGGAGTGGTGAAGAACAAGAAGACAGAGAGGAAGCAGAACCTTCAAATACATTTCCTTGCTGCACACTTTCTGCTAAACCGGATTTTAATTTTATGTAGAAAATACTAGTGCCATATCAATATTCTGTTATATTCCCAGGCATTCTCTCAAAAGGAAAACCAACAGCACAATGCAAATTTTTATGCACCTAAGTGATATGTGCTCAGAATAGTGATTGGCCCCCTGTGGTATTGGGAAAAAATGAAAATCTTTGCTAATTAGATGCCTTCATAATAAGGAAATTTAATGGTTACTGTTATGCAATCAAGAATGAGAATTTCTTCCATTACAAAGAGCTATTCTTCACTACAATGCCAGAGAAACCACTAATTTTATTTTCAGATCAATAGTTTGTGTGTTGAGTTAATAAATGTGAAATGTTAATGCAGTATCAAGCAGCAATTTAGGCCTCTGGGTCCTAGTAACATCCCTTCTAATCAGCACACTCTGCAGTGATATATAGGGTTATCTACAGGGACAGATGAATCATACAATACAGAGAGCTACTGTTAGCTCTTGTAATGATTCCAAGCTGGACAAGCCTCTCCAAAGAGGAACTGACCATACAAGCTTTTAAAAATCTTGTTTGTCTAATAAAATCTGTATAATTGTGAAACTTGTTTTCTCAAGAGGTATAATGCATATTTATTCTCTGTCTCAGGCCAGTTGAGCTAATAATGGCTGCAATCAATAAGAAAGTCTTTCATGAGTATAGTTTTCTAATAGACGCTTTAAGGGTCTCCAGCTATCAGATGAACCTACTTACATCTTGCGGGTAATTTACCACAGACATCTTGCAAAAATCACTTAGAGGAGTTAACACTTATCCTCACTCAAATCTTGTGAAAACTCTGCAAGATCAAGGGAAAGAAAAAATATTTTATCTCTGCATTAGGATGGTAATTAGCAGGTTCAACTTTCAAAGGCCCCTCTTCACAGACTCTGAAACTACACAAGGAATGGTTGCATGCCAGCTTTCACATGCAACTCAACATGAAAAAGTGAGTTTTCCTATGAAAACCAGGCGAGAAACACTGCACTGAAATTTCAGAGAACACATTTGAAAAATTGCCCTTAATTGTCTAGTGTGCTGTGCTTGCAAATGGATTCACTGCCAAGGTATATTTATGGGACATGTGAAAGTCATTGTTATTCTCTTTTTGTTCCTCTTGCCTGATTTAGTTGTTTGGGTTTTCTAACATTTTCCATATGCAAGGCATGGCAGGAGAAGGCTTTGGCATGAGGCTGTGCAAATGCCTGTAGCTCTTCTTGACAACCAGGCCCATTCTGGGGGCAAACTCCTTGGCCTCGTGAAGCCTGAACTAGGAAGTTGTATTCTAGAATGTAATTGTGATGTTCTGTCATAGGGCTGACAAATTTCCTGACTGTTCCACGACTCTGTAATGCTTTTTTTTTTTCTTTGAAGCTGTGAGTCCTAGCACCAACAAGACCTGGCTTTCCTTAAAAAAAAAAAAATTACCTTCCAAATGTCTTCTCTGTGAAGGAAAACTTGACATTGCCTTGTCTAAGGCAAACATGGAGCATGGAGTTAAGACTCTAAGTTGTTTTTAAATACCCTGATTTCTAAACAAATGTCCTTATTTTTGGGATTATATACAATAATAGTGCTGCAAGTTCTAGCAAGCACACTTTTATTATTAACTTGCTGTTTTTATGAATAATGGTGTTTCTATCTCAATAGTTATTTTAAACTCATGCTTCAAAGCCAGCCAAGCTGAAGTATGTTCACATTAGATTTTGTTTAAACAGCTGAAAACAGTGGTCTGTTTCAAATGTGCTACAAAGATACTATCTAGGATTTCTTGTGTAATACCTCTGTCATTTTTTTACTGAAAGATGAAAGTAAAAAATGTTGATAAACTGAAACAAAGGTGTAGATGTTAAACCTTCGTGTGTTGCTGCTGAATGTTTTCCCCCTTACTATATGGAAAGAAAGGTAAAAAAACGTTACTTCCTTAACACAGAGAACCTGTCTTTGCAGACCTAGAGTAATGGTAAATTCGCTTGGCCCATTTCCATTCAAATGTGTTGGAGATTCAGTGAGATGATGCACACTTTACTCTGTAGAGAATAGTATGTGATAGGTGAATTAACATGGAAAGAAGTTTTATTGATGTGGGACTTTGAAGTTTAAATATGAATGGGAAAGTATTACACCATGATATAGACCAAACCAGATGAAAACATCATGGTATAGAACAAACTAGATGAAAACACAGCCCTTCTGAATACTTGCTGTTCTTTTTCTAACCTGGGTAGCAGGTAAAACAGCTGTTAAAGAGATAATCTATATTAAACACAGGGAATCTAAAGCATGTGTATGTTCACATCAGTAAAGTATGTGCAGAGATAGACAGTTTCAGATAAATTAAAACAAATTATCTTCTAAGTACAAGGTACTACTGCAAATTCTGTGACAGATTTGTAAATGAGTACAATTCTAGCATTGCTACCAAAGTGGTATGTGATTTGCCTGTGGGTTATCTATTGCAGAGATTGTTGAGACCTTTCAATAGCTATAATGGAAGATTCAGTCAGTGGTGTAACTTTCCCATCTGATTGACTCTATGAGTAGTCATGCAGAGTTCAGAGGTCAACTTCAAGACTTTATGGCAAACCTACGAAAAATTACCTTTCAGTTTAAGAGTCCAGGAGGAATCCAGCCATTGCAATAGTAATTTAGAATGGCAACATAATATATGTGCCAGCAGATACATTGATATTAAGCTAAAATATAGACTAATGGCAAATTTTAAAAGACAGGAAAGAAATCAGTAACACAACTTCTCAATAGCAAAATGCTATTGCAAATTATCCATGGAGATCTGAGGCAAATATTGCCTCTAAGCATGGCTGTCCATGCAAGAGAAGTCTTCACATTAAGAAATTGTTCTTGGTCACTTACCCACTTAAAAATAACACTAATCTCCAGACGAGCTATACAGGAAATGATTCTGTTATGTAGTGCCTCAGACTACACCAACAGTCACTCTCGAGTTACTCCTCCTTACACCCGTTAGACTCGTAATTTAAGGTCTTTGCATACCTAACAGCAATCTGAAATGCGAGTCTTGGATGAAACCTTGTTTTCCCTCAAAAGCCTTAAAACATACCAGCTTCTCATTGCTGACATAGTGATCTAAACAATTTACACTCTCATTTTAGATTACCTGTATTTTTTTTTGTGTGTGAGAAAAATATTTGAATGCAAGTAAGGTGCCGGTGAAGTGGACTCCAATCCAAAGTATTATTCCTGCTTTTACATAAAGACCTAGGTACTGACAGAGCTAAATATCAATTAAGCACTGATGTATAATTAGATAGAAGAGTAATTGAAAAAAAGGGATTTATTATTTATGAATTATGTAATTTTAATTATACCTAGACAATTCCTAATAGTTCCTCTGAAAGCCTATACCTGAGGAAATGAGCTTTCAAAGATGACTTTCTATAGACCCGTATGTTTCATCATTTTAAATACTGGCAGAGTTTTTCATGGCAGTAATTTGCATTAAATTTTGCAATGTCTGGGTTCAGTTGAGCACTCTTTGGACCTTTTTGCATCCCCTGTGAGAGCAAGACATTTGCAATTTGACAACTATAAGACTTAGTATTATGCTGGGTATAAATAAGCTTGGTGCATGGTGAATACTCCTGAGCATCAGTTATATGTCCTTTAGCAAAAAATATTCCTTAAAGAGAGCATTTTATAAAAAAGAACATCAAGACGTCATTGGACTTGCAGAGCAAAGTTCACTTGCATGATGATTGATAAAGGCTGTGGATAACTTTTCAGACTACTCTGAAATAATAGCAATCTTACAGGCCAACCCTCAGAAAACTTTAGCTGATTTTAAGACTGAAGGGGATGAAGTCTGGGGCCTGGCTGCTAAGGGATTATCACTTAAGGGGGTATCCAAAGATCAGCTTAATGCTTTGTGAAGGAAGTAATTTTTTGACCACCTTGGGCAGGACTTTGGCATGCCAGTTCTCCATGGAGGGCTGCCAGTTCTCTGAGTGACTTCTCCAGCTTCACTGGGCTGTTTGTGACACTCCTCATCTGCGTCTGCCTATACATATACAGTCAGAGAGCAGGGAGGAAAGAGCTTCCCACCACACAAGGGTCAGGAACAATTGCAAGACATAACTGGGGGCTGAAGAAGGACAAGCTAGCTCATATTCCTCATATACTGTGTTTTGCCGAAGGCAGACATTCCTTGTTTAGGAAACAAGAGGTGTCATTCAACACCCCACTCTCCTGATGCAGTCACATGTGGGAATCTGTAGCTGCATGCCCTTATCACCAATTTAAAGACAGTGCTGAGGTTACATTTCTAGACATAAAGTTGAGCAAGAAAGGAAAAAGAAAATTGTTCTTTTTCTGCACCAGCTGGAAGGAAAAATAGACCAACCATTATGACTTCTTTATCATAAAATATAGTACTGCTTCTTGAGACACATACTAGCAAAAAATTTCTTCTGTCCTCTCTCCTTTGATATACTTGCAGGAAAATATTTACAATGAAAATATTGCCTATTCAGTAAGCCATAATTTCACAACAAGAACAAAACTTCAGCAATTACTTTCCTATCAAGTAACTTGGTGGATTTATGTTATCATTTAGCAGGTGGCCTGTTGACCTTCAGCCACTGGATATTTCTACGTGTGGTAAAGTGGTCATCCTTAAAATACACCTTTTACCTGCTGAGAACAATATTATAGTATTTATGAAACCATATAATTTCAATAGCCAAACTCAGCAAGATTTTATTGCTCTCTCTACCTGTAATTGTGGAACAGCTGGCTCATCAGTCCATAATCATCCCTTACCATTGAACAGATCTGCTAAAACTCTCAAAGTGACTTGTTTTCTCATCCTTCCTGTAAGCACTGCCACTCCCTCACAATTCCCTCACTTTTCTGATCAGTATAAGAGTCATCTCAAAAGATTATAATTAACTACAGTTCACGCAATAAACATTCATGCAACAAACTCTTAACTGCCTTGCTGAAAGATGTATATTTTTAGTAATATGAAGATAAAATGAAATTCATTAATATCTTAAAAATTATGCACATCTTAGCAATCGGTTTACCTTTTGTCTATGGTGTATTAAAGTAAATATTCCTTCCAGGATGGGGACAGTTTCCTCTGTTTTACCTCATTCACTACCATAGAATTCTCCTTTGCAAGCTTTCATCTGCCTAATAACTTTCACCTTTAAATCTTTTGATAACAAACATCATTCAGTGTGGTTTTCAGTATTTATTAAAGAATCAAATGTCTGTTAAGCCACAAATTTCGTATTTATTCCCTCCCATTTTTTTAGTCCAGGGGCAGGGGACAAATCTTTGCTTTCATAATACCTGAAGCTCTGTATTAATACATGACTGTAGTCAAATAATGCTTCAGGGTTTTAGTGGATTAGTTGCAAGGATCGTGAAGAAATACCAAAGAAATACTTTGGTGTGCAACTGGAATTTGAACTTGGATTTGGTGTTTTTTTCCTCCTGATTAGGCATATGCTCTGGCAACAGCTGGGGTGGGGACAGTAGGCAGAAAGGCACAGCAGTCTGAGCCTCCTTTCTCGGGTGTTTCCCAGTATGGGCTGTTATGACTTACACGGAATCAAACCACTGACCAGAGCTGGAGTGAAGTAAGGTCTGGCAGGAACCCCAGTTTTTGCAACATGGAATATAGGTCACCTGCCAGAATAATCTGTTACTAACAAATTCCCTGCCCCCCAGCAAGATGAGCTGTTAAATTAAAGAGTGCAGTCACATGTGCAGAGCAGTAAATTAATGCTCTTCAAAGGATAGATGGTTGCAGAGTTCACCATAAATACCTCAGACTACCCATTTGCTACTAATGGCTTTCAATCAACATATGGCCAACGAACTGAAATACTTCAGATTCACCTAAGTCATAGGTGTCAATCTGCTGACAACTGTACTGAGCTGCCTGGCTTGTGCTCTGCAAAGCGTCAGGCTGAATAACGCAGAAGATCCCCCATGGCAAGAGGCTCTGTGACTCTGGGGGATTTGTGCAATAGAATTTTAATCTCTTGCTTACACTTGCAAGGGAAGAAAAATAGCATCACAGGGACCCACAAAACGCTGCAGTAGAACTCAGCATGGATCACTCAGTAAATCTAGGATCCAGACTACGGGAAGAACTCCCGAGTAGGTCAGAGTAGGTGGTCTCCCTCGTGTTGTGGTTTTTTTTTTGCAGTGGAGCATGTAGCTGTTGTATTAAAACAGATGATCACAACAGGTATTTGTCAGTATCCTTGAAGTAAGGCTCAGTTTTTACGCTGAAAGAAAGACTTAACTTTTAGGATTGTTTCCCAAACTCTTACTACAATAACAATTACTTCAGGCCTTTCTATTCCTCTTTCAAAAGCATTGCTGAGAAAATTGTTTTTTTCAGACAACCAACATCCTGCACTGGCAGAGCACTTGAAAGGGCAGGGCCGGCCAGAGCAAGCTCCTCTGTGAATTCCTTGGCACACCTTTGTCTCTGAATGCAGTACCTAAAATCAGAGCATTTTCCCCTATAGCTCTATTCTATGTCAAAGTAACATCCACAGTCATTATTGTATATTCCATGCTCCTGCCTCCCCCATCCCCTACTTTCTTTTGCTAAGAGGAAGGTGACATTTTACTTGTATAATTGTCATGAGTATATTTATTTGAAAAGCAAATATTTTTTGTTTTATTCCCTTTGCAAAGGGACTTACATTTCTGTGGTACTGGCTTGTCTCACGTTGTTCAGATAAACCAAGAGGAATTTTATTTGGTTCATAGCTGTATCTGAAGTGCTAAGAGGCACCTGAAGGAAAAAACAGAAAGATGGAAAATACATTTTTTTTTTAGGATCCTCAGCAAGTATTAATTGTTGTATCCTCACTGCTTTTGAGTGACTTTGCACCATCTGAAGATTTGACCCAGCATTAAAAATGTTGGGAAAGACAGTTTATTAGTAATCCCAGGTAAATGGAAAGAATGTTCAGAAAAAAAGGAGAACACCCTTTATTTGACTTCTTCAAAACATTTTTAGGCTTTATTGTTAATAAGATTAAAAAGGAGATGAGCAATAAAGATATTGGAGCTGGGTTTATTATGAGAAAATGTACACTTCAGGAAGAGTGCTCTCCCACCACTTAGACAGAAAGTTTGTGTACACATCCTTCCATTCACATTTTTTTATTGCTGTTTGCCTAGGAGGAAAAAAAGTCCCTATTAAAAGAATGTGAGCAGAAGTGCATTGCCTCCCCTCTCCAGGTTACTTTTGATGCACTGATTCACGTATTTCCCATAACTATGTAATTTTCTGCCAGTCATGATTGTAGACCCTTCAGTGGGTGAAACATAATACTTCTCTCAGAAATAAAGCAAGTCATCTGACAAACTGTGTTCCTTCTCTTTTGTGGGTCATTCAGTGACTTTATTTTACTGAGGGAACAAGGGGAAGTTTATAATAGGATCAGTTTTGTTTGCAATTTGTTTCTAATAGATGCCAATAAGCCGGTTAACTAGGCTCTAGTTAATGGAAATTTTATTGTGTTTCCCCCTGCAGTGCACATGACCTTTTCTTACAAGAGTTTGTGATTCTTGAAAACATGTATCTGCTGCCTTGCCTCGGGGTCTGCTTACAACAGCAGGGATATGACCATAGGCTCTTCTGAACTTGTTCACCAGCCCTCTGCTTTGACTAGACCAAAATACTTTGATCATCCTGTCAGTGGCAAATTTACAGCAACGTACTGGCTTTAGTTCCATGTGTATTTCTCCAAATATAATATCTCCCTCAAGAAATCAATGATAAGCTGTTAAACTAAAGAGCATGGTAACATCCACAGAGCAGTAAATTAATGGTCTTTTGTGGATAGATGGTTACAGATTTCATCATAAAAAATGGATAAAAGATTACATATCACACAGAGCGAAACTTTTAATAACTCAACATGACTTTTCTTAATGGGTTTTATTCATTTTAATCATTATAGTGTCAATGATGATTATAGTCTTATTAGATTCTGGTGATTGAGGAGCCTGTTTATGAGATATTGAAAATCTTAGTCTGTTCGGAAGTGTAGTTGCAGTCTGCGTAGGTTTGATGTGTAACTTCATCTGCAGAAGTAGGGCTTGCCAGAGAGTTTCAATTAATACTTTTACTAAATTGCTCCTGTCTGTAGTGACCTAGGTCACAGATGACTTAAAGATTCCACAACATCAGGTTCTCAAAACAGTGGACCAGCAAAAGCGTAAATCAAAGAGAGCCAAGGAACTAAAGAAGAAAGGAAAAAAAGAGGGGGAGGAGAATCATATGGCAAAAGAAACTAATCTGCTTTCCTCTCTAGTAGCCACATAAGTGTCTAGCCATAAGTTATCACTCTAGGCTAGGTCTTCCTTCCTAGTGATGGAGCTTTTCACATGGACTTAAGCATATATGAACACTTACAATTAGAATGACTCTTCATATCACTAGAACATGAACAGCATAAACAAAGCTGGTGCAACAATACTGTGTAATTACCTTTGCTTTCTGAGGGAAAATTATTATATCACTTTTTAAGAACTGTTTTTAAAAATGTATGTCTATGGTAATTAATTTTAATGTTAACACGAATACACTAGACCACCTTTTTTTTTTTTGGCCCTTGTTAAAGCTTGTTAAAAGAATCCTTTTCCTTGTGAGACCACAGATACAATCTAAACACTACAAAATAAAAATGATGCCATAAGTTTGTTTATATTTAAAATGGAATATTTTTAGTAATCACATGTAGCTCTCTCTCAAGAGTGCCAACTTCCACTTGAAAATCAAGAGCATTATGAACTATAAGAGGTTTAGATTAGAGCCACAGAAATTTATCTAAAACATCCTGAATGAATTCATCTTTTGGGTTCTGAAAATCCAAGGAGTGCTTCAGATGCATCCTACTTCTTAGCCTCATTCTGCCCTGTGGGCTATCCCTGACCAGCAGACCAACAGGGCTTAGGCTAGCCAGATCCCTGGAAGTGCTAGCAGGATTGTCCCAGCCACTGCTGCCTGTCCTCAAGTATTACTGGAGATGGAAACTCCTTCTATTCTAGGAGGATTGGCAGGGTATCTTCAGAGCTCCCCATGTCCTTCCTCCTTCCATCCTGCTTTCCTGGGTGCGTTCCTGGTACAGCAGCAGCCAAGTCTACAGCACCTTCATCTCCTTGTTTGGCAACAGCTTCTTGGCCATGTCATGCCTCTTTCAGATCCTGAAAAAGGATGTCGGGATTTGTACTGCTAAGGATTAAATTTGACCTTGCAGTGCCAATGGATGCATTATTTTTTGCATTTTCTTTTTTGTTTTAAAGCATGGTCAGCAGTTTTCAAATATGTAAAAGGCACTTTAGACAGAAAGGAAGTAAGCTTTTCTGTGTCCACTGGTGACAAAACAGCAAGTGTTGAGTTTAATTTGCAGCAAAGGAGGTTTAGCCTAGACATCAAGAAAAAAGCAATATAGATAGCTAACAACACAGATAGCCAGGGATTGCTGTTGGCCATGTAGGAAAGTTGTGAAAACATTGTCTCTGAAAATGTTTGTTTGAAACTGTCAGGAGAAGAACTAGGTAATTTTCAGTCTGGTTAAGCCCCTTTTTTTTAAAGATTTCTAAGATTCTCCTCCCTGTTCAAAAGTGTACACTAGTGTGGGTTGGTTATTTTTGTTTGGTGTGGTTTCTTTGTTTTTTGTTTTTCGTTTTTTGTACTTGTAGTTGTTGTAGTTTTGTTTGTTGGTTTGGTTTTTTTTTTAGGTGTGGGGGGTCACACAGTTTCTAACTTACTTAAACTTAGTCCAGGTTTGAGTTTTTCAATGTGAGTGTTTCAGGTGCTGCATTTTCTTTTCTATCTCTCTAAATTGTACGAGCCACCATGAACTAGCTATCAAAATTTACTTTCCTAAATCACTGTATTTGTTACTGAATCACCATATTTATAATAAATGATTACAATAACAATCTGATCACTATTACAGAAATGGATGCCAGAGGAAACCAACATGAATAAAAAAGTCTGGTAAAAGTCCTTTGACTCAGTCAACATGAATCACAGAGAATGGCTGGGCTGGAGCTGGAAGGGAGCTCTGGATGTCATCTAGCCCAACCCCCCGAATAAAGCAGGTTCACCTAGAGCAGGTTGCACAGGATCATGTCCAGATTTGTTTTTAATATCTTCAGGAAAGGAGACTCCACAACCTCTCTGGGCAGCATGAAGTCATAGTTCCATACAATGGCCACATGGATCTATCTGCTATTCTTGATTCAATCTTCTATTATTCCATTTTAATTGCAGAGAAAACGCTCCAGCTGCAGACCAAGACAATAAGTGAATGAGCATTTGCTATGTTCTTATAGATACAGCTAGCAGATCATAAAATACAGACTAAACCCCTACAGGCTCTCAAGTTCCTTTTCAGCATGCCAGGTGTCATGTATTGCATCAGATGGTTAAGAAAATGTCATTCTTAAATTGCTGTATTAAGTAACACAACGTGCACATAATCAAGGTAAGGAAACGGGCCTTCGGAATTAGCATTTCTACAGCTCATTCACTTTGTGCCTCTTTCTGGCTAAGCCTATTGGAAAGGTAACAAATATCTCAAAGGAGAGGGAGAAAGGACAAAACATGTTTGTTTTAAAAATGTCTGGGGATTCTTTTTAATTAATGCTCCAATCACTTCGTAAGCTGCAGGGCAGACTCAGTAGCTGGGACAATCCAAATAAAGCCCACATGCTCCTGTTTCAGGCACCTCCCTTTCCTCGGGGCAGACTTATTAACTCAGAAATGGGAGACCAAGGTTTAAAATAAGTGCCATGTACTTAGAGGTAGAAAACATTCCAGCTCAGTGCACATGAAAATTTGAGAATCAGCCTCGCTCTCTCTTAATGTCTCTATCTGGACCATCTTGTATGTAGCTTCTTAGCTAATCTCATGTCTCTCCTCCTCTCCCAACTCCACTATTATTTTGCAGGAAAACTGTCCCATGTTTTCAGAAAGGAGCAATAAATCTGGCTTACAGTTTCCCGTGCCCTCTAGGCCCCCCACAAATGGGGCAAACAGATTTTGAGCCTTGGAAGTGTTGCACAGCTTCACCTAGATGGGTTTGGGTCTGCCCTGGTGCTTGCCAGACAGCAAGCTCCTCCTAAAACACTAGACGAGAGCTGCTCTTCGCTGCTTAGCTCTGGGAGTCGGGGAATGATGCTTTCGTCTGTGGTTCTCCCATTAATCAGACAGCAAAGCAGACTGCTCCTGGCCCAGATCACCAGTAAATTACTTCCTGCTGGGGTGCTGGGCTAGGGGAGCAGAGGGCTGGGGCTCCCCAGGCTCCCTGGCAGCCTGCTCTGCCTGTCAGGCACAGACAGTCGATGTACAGAGGCCACCCAGGGAGACTTTCAATTCCTTATTCCCTGGCGTGGGTGCGTGGGGCAACGTTGCCCTGTATTAGCAGGAAACACTCGGCAAATATATCAAAAGCACCAAGGCAGAAACTTGCAAAGCGCAACTTCTTTATCCTTTTGAGAAAGGCTGATAGCATTTAATAGAAAACACATACCTTTCTGAACTCTCATATCAAGTTTCACAGGGATTCCTACAGACCAGGCTTTGCAGGCAAGCATGGAGATGAACATGGCTACAGGACTCTCCAGAGCAGCATGAAAGACAGCTATCCTCCTGGATGGCTTTAGTCAGCTAATGAGCTCTCAAGGTTTTGTCTCTATCAAACGTTATGAGACACTATAAACTTGATGTCGTTCCACCAGAAGACTGACTGAATTTCTCTAATGTGGACAAACATTAGATGAGGATGTGCAGGATTTGCAGGTATGCTCAAGTCTGCATATGTTACCACCTAGTAACTATTTGGGGTACATTGCAGCACTTTCTTCACAATGTGGAAATGTATTAGGAGACTTGTAATGCAAGCAAATATACGATGTTTTATCAGAGTGACTGATCAGTGCCATTAAATTAATACAATGAAGTATCAGTAGTAGGTCGGGCAACCAAAAAGAGAAAAAAGCCCTGGTTTCTTTAGAGAGATACCAAAAAGACCATCTCCAAACATTTGGGTTTTTGCATTAAGGTCAAGAAGCCTATCCTGTTTCCTGAAATTTGGCTGCTAAGTTCACAGTCCCATCTTTTCTTTTTTTACTGAGGTAATAACTAACTGTTTCTGCTATGTACCTTTGTCATACCTAATTGCCATTTTATTGTTCCCTAAGGTAAATTTTACTAAGACTTTTAAGAAGCTGAATTTAAAATTACTATTGTTGATTAAAAGTAGGAATTCTAGGTTGCAAAGCCTATGACAGCCTTATGCTATTTCCTGTGGCTGTATTTTAAGATAATTAAGAGCAGATCTCCCTGTACTGCATCTTTATAAAGTAACTGCAAGTGTATTAAGGAGCAGGCCTACCTGGTAAATATTCATACTTGTTTGTGAGGTGGGAAAGCTTTTCCCAAATGTTTTTCTAAATTCTTGTTCATCCTCAGGTGAAGGCCAGTGACAAAGGGGTGTTCCTCAGGGGCTGGCATTTGGACTGGTGCTGTTTAATGTCTTTGTTGTTGACATGGACAGTAGGATTTCACAGTCAGCGAGCTTGCCAACAAAAAGATGTGTGGTGTGGTTGTGGCATTGGAGAGAAGGGATGGCATCCAGAGGGACCCTGACAGGCATAAGAGGTGGACCTTTGTGAACCTCATGAAGTTCAACAAGGCCAAGTGCAAGGTCCTGCACCTGGGCTGGGGCAATCCCAAGCACAAATACAGGCAGCAGGGAATGGATCAAGAGTAATCCTGTGGAGAAGGACTCAAGGAATCAAGGTGTTGATTGACAAGAAGCGCAACACGACCCAGCAATGTGCACTTGCAGCCCAGAGAGCCAACTGTATCCTGGGCTGCATCAAGAGCAGCATGACCAACAGGTCCAGGAAGGTGATTCTCCCCCTCTGCTCTCATGAGACCCCACCTGGAGTGCTGTGTCCAGCTCTGGGTCCCCCAGCATAAAAGAGATGTGGACCTGCTGGAGTGGGTCCAGAGGAGGGCCACAAAAATGATCAGAGGGCTGGGTCATCTCTCCTGTGAAGACAGACTGAAAGAGCTGGGGTTTTTCAGCCCAGAGAAGACTGTTCCAGGCCAGGTTGGATGAGGCTTTGAGCAACCTGTTCTAGTGGAAGGTGTCCCTGCGCATGCCAGGAGGGTTAGTACTAGATGATGTGTAAGGTATCATCCAGCCAAAACCATTCTATGATTCTATGACTCTGTATGTATACCAATAAAAGTTCTTCCAGTTGGCTATCGCCACAATTACTTTAAATTCCTTCCCACCAAAGTGTCAAATCCAGGGATGGTATCATGTCATATAGCAGGGTTTAATCCTACCGTCTCTTCTCACTCACCTGAGCAAGGCTGATACAACTTCTAGTGGGGCTGATAATAGCTCAGAGTGGGATCTCCAGTCCGGAACTTCCTATCCAGCTGGTGAGCATTACCTTCAAACTAAAATCTCAGGGCCTGCCGGTGTTGGCATCTTTGAAAATCAGGGCTACTAGCTTATAAAGATAGCGAGAGATTTTGCATGTTTGAAATTCTTAAACCCCGAAAAAGCAGAATGTCAGTAAGTTGGATGGAGTTACTGAGCCTGGTCATTGGGCAAGGAACTTTTAGCAAAGGAAAAGAGTCTTACCTTTCATCAGAATTTGTCAGATTTAGTCTATTTCTGCTTTTAATCCAAGGGGTTTGTTTTCCAACCTGGAATCCACAGCTGAGAAAAATAAAGGTACGTGCTGAAAGTTCTTGCGAAGACACTACTCAGCCTGTGAAAGAAAGTTGGCTAAACTATCATATAAAGGAAATATTTTAATCATAGTGATTTTTTTTTCACTTCTATGATGTCTCTTTTTAAAGGTACTATAAACATTATTCAAACCAGGTTCCCATTACTAGGAAAGGTCAAAAATTGCAGTAGACTTACAAATTCAGGCTAGCCATTAGCAAATAAGGGTCTGTGGAAAACTCATAAAGCACCTAAAGTGCCAGCTTATGTAATATATCTAATATAATAAACAATCTGACAGGAGTCCAGGAGTGGAAAAAATTCAGTCTCTTATTATAAAATATTTGAACATAGTCAAGACTAGAAACTGATCAAACTGTGTGAGCCAGAAGGCTTTGTCGTGAAGCCTGAAAATCCAGGAGACCTTCAGCTTGCTGGGAGGAAGCATTTTAGCAAACCCTGCAGGGTGAACTGTTAATGCAAACTTATATTCACAGTGATCTTAGAAGCTGTGTGGGAGAGTTATTTGGCACAGCCATTGTTAGATTCTTACACTACTCTACAAACAACTGTCTGGTTTTAGATTACAACAACTATACTGTGCTGGCAGTGAGACCAGGTAATGCAGGAGGAACAGAGCATATCACTCATTTCTGTTGCTCAGATGCCTTTTAAACAGAGTCCCTGAGAAAGCCAGTCATTGATGGCTAGCTGGCGCAGAGTTAGACTGTTTTCCTGAGCAAGGATATTCCCACAACAGCTACAGTCACCTGGTATTGTACAAACTACCTGCACACAGGCGTTTGATTTGACACTCCATCGTTGTGCTATTTTTGGCACACTCCTTCCTAATTCGTGATTAACAAGGTTAGGTTGTTTTCACTTTGTAAGGACTATTTATAGTTCAAGAGGAGACTTCCCCCCATCCCTTCCCACTCCTACAGTTCATCAATAGAACGATTTTAGTCTTAACATGTGACCACAGTTATACAGTCATGTTAAGTAATTTAAAAAAGGAGAGCTGATTATGAAATACAGAGGACTAACTAGAAACATATGAACGAAGTACTGCACTTATGCAACAGAGGAGAAGTAGATCCTGACAAGGCTTTGTATGATGCTGTCACAACTAACATGCTTCCTTCAAGTGGACTATGCCGTTTAGCAGTTCCAAAACAGAATAAAGTCACATGGGATAGAAACTGTAGAATAAACCGGAACTTGAAATAATAGTAAGATTCTATGACCCAATCATTTTGGCCCTGAACACAATGGGAGTTTTATGGCTGAATTCAGTGGGAGCAGGAACAAGTCTGGAAAATAGTTATCTATGATGAATTTTTAAATTCCCAGGAGAGATCAATGTGACACAACACAGCGCCCATAACAAATTAGATGGAAGGGTATTTTAAGTGGCCTGTATATAAACTTGATTTAGAATGAAGTTATTAAAAGGACTGAATGCTGGAACAACTGTGCTCCCACTGAATTCAGTCGCAAGAAATAAATTTTTAAAAATTCAATCTTTTAGTATTTATCTTAAAAGCTTAACGTTTGTAAATCTTCAGATATGAACAGAAAAAATGGATTTAACCTGTTTTCATCTATGTTGTGCACCCCTCAAAACAACACAGCAACATGAAAGGCAGCAAACAGCTCTAACCAGAAATTACTGCAGTGTACAGGGGGTCATCTATGCTGATTAATGTTAGCTGTACCTTCCAACAGTCAACAGTTATATTGGGCTGAGATAGATAGCAAGTGCACATGCAAATAGCAAAAGGAACAGCTGTGATTTCAAGAAGAGGTATTGTGCTTTATGGAGCTGTATAAGCACTGTATTTTTCCCAAGTGAAAATGCTTTTGAAGTAAATCATCTGGGTGAATGCAAGGTGAGAAATACATGACAGAGATATCAGCCACAGGTCCAGGAGAGTGGCTTGTATCAGGCTGCCAATATCAGTGGTCCTGACTTCTTTGACAGGTCAGCTACACGTACTACGGGTGGGATCCAAATCCTATACTGTTGCCCATCTGAAAAAAAATGAGATTCCTAGTCTAAGCCAGCAATTGAGAAAACGTCATCCCACTGTAAAACAAGTGTGAGAAGAGGTGTGATGAAATCTACTCTGGAGGAGTTTGTCTCCTTCCAGGGACAACTGCAGGAGTCTTGACAGCTGAAATGCCAAACTTTTGGATTGCTCATGGTGCATGAGATGATGAATCTAATGACAATGGCTGCAAAATGCCTGCCTGGAAGCTCCCTTCTTCCTCGCTATGCATGCTTGTTTATTCTGATGCAGCCATATGTTGTCAGTGAGTAACTTGAACCTGAACATCTAGAGAGCTGGATCTGTACTTGCATCCCTAGATCCCTGCTCTGCTTGCTTAGCCAGTTGTGCTATCTTCATGCCCACTTAACAGGCTGCACTAATCCCTTATGCTTGTCCTACTAAGCCAAACCTGTGCTGTTCTGTTGCAATTCTCGTTTCCTCTGGTCATCTATCAGCAGATGGGTCCATCACCAAAGCTTTGTTTGTGCTGTAGTCAGATAAACTCCTTCCCCGTCATTGCCCCATAGAGGGATGTAGCAAGCCTTGCTGCAGCTGTACGTCTTTGCTGAGCCCCAAGTCTGCACTTAGAATAAGCACTGGGACATTGGAGTGCAAAAACTTGGTGGACAGCCCGACATGCAATTGGCAGTTTCCAGGCCTCCATCTCCCCTGAGCATGCCTCTCAGTTCAGAACTCCCTTTCTTCCTCTGGGCTTTCCTCCCACATTCTCCTGCCTTCCTGGCAGCCTTCAGTCCAGCCTTCTTTCTGCCTCAGGGTCTTCTACTGGTATCAGTTTATGCTCTAAAGAGTTGTGGCCCAGAAACATCGGTTGCAGGTTGCAGCCAACAATAAGATGGCCATCATTTTCAGCTCTTACAAACCTACCCAATACTTGCTCCCTCTCTATTTTGTCCTCTTACTAGATACGCCCTTTGGTGCAGAGATGCAAATCTCAGCTAGCTTTGATCTCATGAATACAAATGTTGTTTTTATTAACCTTCCAAATGACTCCTGTACTGGGGCACATCCTGCTTTTAGTTAGTCAAGTGAAAGTAATGTTTCTGCTTGATTTCTTTTCTGTTTTCCAGATACTTGTGTTGCTTTGATATAATTTTACACAACAGTGTTCTTATTTTTGTGTGCCTTTTTGATTAGTTGGTCACTTACATATTATTCTCCTCCACTGATAATTCTTCACCTTTGCTCCAAGGTATAGCTGCCTACCTTTACTAAAAAGGGAAACATGGATAAGAGATACAAGCATAACCAAATGTAATGCAATGTACTTTAGGAAGTCATTACACTCTTTGATTTGAATTCTTTATTGCTTGCTTTTGTTATGAAGTATCAGGAAACATGCAGATTACCATTTGGTTTTATTACTTAAGAGTTCCAGCTATCCTTACTTTAGATTAAAGTCATTGTTGTCACAATAGCTCTTCCACTTCATTGCAAAGGATTGAGATTGCAGCCAAACGCATTCAGTATAAATGGGTTCTGCTACATCTCCAAGACCTCCTGCCTGGATTAGGATGGGTTTTTAAGCTGGGAAATGACATATTTGAGCTGTGATCAGTTGTGCTATCCAGGAAAGTCTATTTAAAAGCACTTTCCATTTTAAGTATAGCAATAAAATACCACACTAGCAAACCTTCTTGATAAGGGCAAAAGCAATACATCCAAACCCAATCTAAATTTGACATTGCCAAGAACAAGAATTCACATTGATAAGTCAGGACTCATTTACAAGGCCATAAATGGGTGGGTAGCTATAATTTGGGTATTAAACTTGTAAAATATATTGATGGCATGCAAGGGCTAAATAAATAATTTACTACAAGAAAATTGGAAATCTTTACACAGTACTTAATTGACCAGCCACTCTCCCATGTTCTTGACAGTTTCCTATTTTGCATTTTTTTTTATTTTTCACACACTGAAATGTTTCCCATGTGTATTTTTTTCCAACTTCAGTGGATGTTCACAAGCCACTATATTTCTGCATGCATAGCCTATTTCCATCTTTGTTTCATCAGTCAATTACATTCTTTTTGACATTTTCATTTGTTTGTTTAAAAGTGTGAATTAATCAAATGCGTTTTCTGGGCACAGCTCAGCTGGTGTTATTCTTAAGATTAAAATAAAATCACCTCACTGATCAGGCTAACTTTGAATGTTAGTTAAATCCATTTCCAGTGCAAAGCAGACCAAGTTAATGGGTATTCCAGTGATCACAGTAAGAGTGGGACTGGCAGTTTTATATAAGTTTATAAAAATTCTTGTGACCACCTCACTGGCCAGTGTAACTCAGGGTAGTTGCAGAGAGGCAGATGAATTTTGGCCTTAAAGGGGTTTTTCCATCCACACATACTGAAAATCTGGTGTGCGATTACATATGAGGCCTTGATTGACCCTGCCCTTCAAAGCACCCCAATCAAACCTACTAAAGGTGTAAGATTTTATTTTTAAAACATCACACTTGCTTTTTGTTAGATTTCTCTTCTGAAACCAGACCTCCATGGTACGCTTTCACCAGCCTTTCCTGTGACCGAAGGAAGAGAAGTGGGGGTTTTCATCCACCTCCCCAGCTATTGCCATTTCCTTGGGTGGCCGTGGTGCTACTGTACATGCTGATATCCCTTTGCTGCTCCTGTGGACTCTCCATGTCTCTGCTGGAGCAGAGAGAGGACAAAAACGTTCTTTTATTTACCCCATTAGGGGTACTGTGGGATCACTGTGCAGTGGCTTTTACTGGTTAAAAATTGCAACTTCTTTTTAGATGGATCATAGATTCGTAGAATCTGGGCAACCTGATCTAGTGGCCCATAGTGGGATTCCATGATAGAATAGTTTGGGTTGTAAGGGACATTTAAAGGTCATGTAGTTCAATCCCTGAAACGAGCAGGGACATCTTCAACTATATCAGGTTGCTCAGAGCCCTGTCCAACCTGACCTTGAATGTTTCCAGGGGTGGGGCATCCACCACCTCTCTGAGCAATCTGTTCCAGTGCTTCACCACTCTCATTGTAAAAAAGTTTTTTCCTTATATCTAGTCTGACTCTATACTTTTTTAGTTTCAAACCATTACCCCTTGTCCTGTTGCTATAAGGAACTACAAAGAGTTTGTCCCCATCTTGCCCGTAAGTACCCTTTAAGTACTGAAAGGTCATAATAAGGTGTTCCTGGAGCCTTCTCTTCTCTGGGCTGAACAACCCCATCTGTCTCAGCCTGTTTTCATAGAAAGGGGGAGTTCAAATTCCTTTTGCTCTTTTATGGTTCAGTCTCATCTTTAGTCTTCCACAGCAACCTACTGTGCAAAGAATTATGCTCTTAGACAGGCAGTGGTGGTGCTTCCTCACACAGACATCCTTGGAGTGCTTCCCACTGAAGTGCATGCAGCAGAGGTATTTTGCTAGTATAGTCTGTACAAGTTTCCCAGGAGATACAAGGTAGAGAGCCAGAGGACTTGCAGGCATTACTGCTTCTCTGTGAGGGTTTTTCCCAAGATCAAATGCCATGATGAAACACATGCTTTGCCACGCCAACTCATATACCAGACCCCAGGTGAGAAACATAGAAGTAAAGAAGTAAATCCAGAGGGAGTGCAGGAAATTTGGGGTAAGCAAAGGGACAGCTTTGCTCCAGCTGCTCTGGGTCACTGCCATCAGCTTCCCTATTGTTACAGGCACACAGAGACTCCCTTCTAATTCCGCTTTCCACCTGCCCTCTCCAATAACTTCCTTTAAAATGGGAATTATTTTTGCTCAAAATGTTTCCATTGTTTTCTGAGGAATGTCACCCCGTCCCAGCTGGGACCCTGCCCCATGGGTCAGATTGACACCACTTTGCTTAGCAGCCACATGACCACTTTGGAGCCCAGACCTAGGTTCAGAGTAAAATATTTTGGGAATGAGGGGAAAGTCCTGTGTTCTTTGGGTGGTGACAGGGTGGGATGGTTATGTTTCTTAAAAAGGGTTGTTGCACCCAAATTCAGACATAAAAAAGCCTCTTGTCTGTAGGAGAAAGGGTACATGGTGGTTGAACTTGCATTCTAGGGAGCCAGAAGAAAGAAAAGCTCGATGCTCTGCTTTACACGTGTGCAGGACGCTGCTGCCTGAGGGAGTAAGAACACACTTACAACCCCACATGGATTGCCCGGGCTTTGTCCAGGTGCATGAAACAAGCAGGGCCACACATCTGCTTACTTCCTCCCTGGGGATTAGAAGTTGGAGGGTGGGTAATGAATAGAGCCTGGGGTCCTTTCTCTCTGGCCAGCTCAGCTGAGATGGTGAGTGCTTGGGGGGGTTGAGGGAGGAAGGGCGGAATATTATTTTATTTCTGATTTAGGCCAGAGGTAAATGACTGCCTGAGGGAATAGGAGAGGAGAAGGTGTGTCACTGAGTTACAGTGCCTCAGGGGGTTCCCGCTGCAATGGCACAACTATGTAATATGCCCCCTGGGGGACTGCATCTGAAATAAAAATGTAGCCTGTTACTTATTGGCATTAATGTTCACTTACTAATGTCTTTTATTGCTTAACTCTTCTATTTTGGCACCTGGGTAACTACTTAGGCTCTTTTAAATTCACTGGACCAAATTCAGAGATCGCATATTAAGAGATATACATAGAGTTCACAACTGGCAGACTAGTGTGGATTGAAAGTAGTAAATTTAAGAAAGACTAGGGAGACAGTTGTAATGAATGAAAGGATCACGGTAGATAAGATTCCTGCTCCCTGAAAATTATTTCTGAAACTGAGTAGTCTCTCAGTGAAAAAGGATTTTGACTCAGAGTCAGGAACTGCTTGTGGGCTCCTAGCACTCAAGAATCCTTTGTGCAATCTTTATAGAACTTGATAGTATAACATCTTAACTCTGCACTAATATAAAGGTCACAGACAAAACAACATGATGATAGCCTTAGATGAGGCTTTCCATGAATAATCCCAACAGTAAACCTGTCCTCAACACGAAAAGAACACCCGATATTCAGTACATTTCCGTGATCAAACCTCTACCCTCTATTTCCTTATTTAAGTACCCTGAAGCAAGTCGCCACCCTGTCTGCACTCTATTCCATAATTCAGACACTATTTTTTTTTACTGGGGGTTTCTCTGGGTCCTTGGCTACATGTGGGAAAATAACTAAGAAGCAGTCTTCCTCACTCAGCTCATCTTGGTGGCAATGAGCTCAATGACAGTGGCACTGGCTCAACCCCAAACACTGCCCATGCACAGCATGGGCATGGATGCTGGGGGAGTATTGTTTAGTTTTCTGGCCTTGGCTAGAAGACTTGTGGCTAGTTGTTTGCTATTGAGAATGCTGCTGTCAGGTTTCTTTTCTCAGCCCATCACTTGGTGCCCATCACCAAGTGACTTTCCATGTCACCTCCCACTTGCGGAATGTCTGCATTTGCTTGCTCTCTCTCACATCCCTTTCTAGCACTTCCATCTCCCATTTCTCATCAGTACACATCCTGAAAAAATATTTTGTGCTGTCTCATTTATTTTCCTTCAGCTGTGGAAGGTACATCCCTAAATCCTTTCAAAACAACCTCATTATCTGCAGTGGAATGCTGTCTTGACCTTCTGTGGCCGCAAAAAGGCCACTGGACCCAGTTCCTACAATGGGCACCCCTGCACCTACCCATCTGGTGTTTCCTATCTTTTAAAAGAGAGGGGAAAAAAAAGTTTTTACTGTTTGTACAGCTCCTTGCACCCTGGGACTGACGTCATTGCTCTAGCCACACAAATACATGTAACAGTATCTTCCCCAAAAGCCACAGCCATCTTCCATAAGATTTGAAATTACATGCCAGCACAGGGGTCCTCCAATGCTATTGAGCCATCACACAGCAGCTGTGAAGGAGAGGGGGGAAAAGGGTATATACTGAGGGCTCCTCAGTAAGGGAGCAGGAGGAGAAGAACTAGCTCTGTGTATTTAGTTACAGTTAATTATAAGTTTATGACCTTATGATGCAACTGTTGTAACCCTTGCTCAATATACTTTTCAGGCAGAGCATGCTGAACATACAGAGGGGGTGTATTTTATGGCTGTAGTGTTTGCTTGAGCTGTGCAGATAAGAGAGCTGCAGAGAGGTCTCCGCGCAGGACGACGTGGAGCCATTTTGGCTGTGCGGTATTGGCGGGGGCTGAGTGTCTCTGCCAAAAGAGCTTGTGAATTGTAGGTGTAAGCCTCACTGATCTGCCACCTTCTGCTTTCTCTGGCAGCAGGGGTTGAAGTTGGTTCTTGCACTTTAGGAGGGGAGGAAAGCTAGTGGAGGCAGTAGGCGTCATTAACTCAAAAGGGAAACCAGAATAGGATTTTTTCCCCCATAATCGAGGCAGCTTTGGAATTTGACATTTGTTTCACCCAAAGATTTTCAAATGCTGTACATTTTTTTCCCACCCAGTTCATATATATTATGCCCATTTTATGGGTAAGGAAACTGATTCAGAAAGAGTAAATAGAGTGTCATTTGCAGGTCTATGAATAGATTCAAAGACCCTTGAAATCTTAATCCACTTGATCCCACTTAATGCCTTCAAGATGCATTAACAGGACAAAAAGAAGTTTAATTGAAGCGCATCAAACTCAGTTTAGGCACTGTAACTCTTCTACTTACAAGGATAGCTACATAAGTAAAAACAAGGAAGCATTAGCTTGCATTTCCCTGGAAAATAAGTGAACAGGGATGCATGCCACATCCTGGCTGGCATTTTAATCTCATCAAAGCAGAGCTCTTTCCCTACTGTGCTTTCCAAGATGCACAACGCAAATGTGGTCTGAACACAACAGAACTAATTGAACAATCACAGCAAAGGAGGTCAAAACCCAACAAACAGTGTAGCATCTAAAATGACTCTGGAGGATTTTAACAGATGGACACTTGTAAATCTAACAGGATTTCCTACTGGTGAGAATGCCTTAGGTAAAATTCGGAATGTCTCATTAAATTGTCAGCCAGCTATGAGGCATTGCTGATGCGAATATGAACAGCTCTGCAGCTTTACTGTAAATACACACAACCGTGTATTAACATAGGCCTGAAAAGCAACATTTGGATGTGAGTTCAATTAGAAAGCCTGATCAAAACTGAAGAAGGATCAGATGTAATGTTTCTGGCTGGGATCCATTAGAGAGATACGGCAGCGAAGTTAAGCCAGGGGTCAGGCTTTTTCTCTCCCTGTTCTCCCAGCTCTATGGCTTTGCCTGTGTGCGCTTCCATGTAAATTTGCAAATCAGTTTGGTCTAGACTTCTCTAAGTCCTTTTGCTATTGCTTTCTTGTAACCTCCTGTGTTCTTAGGCTGTTGATGAAATGCATCAACAGACCCAGTGCAGGTATAATAGTGCTCTCTGTCTCCCAAGTAGATGCTCCCATGCCAAGAATTTGAATGTAGGCTAGCACAACAACACAGCAGTTACACGTTTCCATTTTTACACGTTTATTTTACATAGTGCCAGTGATCTGGATAAGGGCAATTAGTCTGTTTCTCACCAGAGAAATTAGTCTGGTTGTGCCCCTTTACCTCCTCCAGCAACCCTACTGCTTATGAGATCTGTGAGCCTGTTGTTCAAATCCACATTCCTGTACAGTCCCACTTTCTCGGTAAGAAATAGTCTCTGCTGGGTTTATTGGCATTTCTCACAGTATCTGAGTTCAAAGAAAATGATTACAAGTTAAGACAGAGCTCTGTTCTTTAAAGCACCACGGTGTATAGATCTGTTGAGTGATATATAACATAGAACAACTTCCAACTGAGGAAAGCTTAACACAGCTCGGGCTAGCTTGCTGATAGCTGCTCAGCTCCTAGAATTACTGCTTACAAACCATAAAGACCCCAGCTTGAGTTTCATGGAGGGAGGGGGGAGATGTGTGTTGTGCACACCGCAAGTACAGCCACAGGGCGGGTAACCCGCCAACTTCCTAACCTCAGCCAAAAAATCTGGCCACTGCCTGACAGGCAGAGTATGTGTATTTGCTGTCTTTCAGTGGCAGCAAAACAGGGAGTCAAAAAAGTCAAAAAAGAATTGTGTGAAAACACTGAGTTTAGTCGTGGGACTATTAGCATGTCAAATCAACGGGCTTGGTGTCTGTTAAAACTGCCCTTCACTTCTGTGATATTTTTGGCAAGGAAATGGGCTGTAAATATAAACAGATCACTTCTCTCCTTACTGAAAAGCAGGCACCTCAGAGGGAGGAAGCACACTGCATGTTTATTAGAGCCACAGATTCCACACAAGATCTTAGAACTGGCATGCAGGGGTAAATTCCTGGTCGAGCTAAGAGACTTAAGGAAGGCCAAGCTAACCATGAGAGAAAAACATGTGCAGTGTATCCCCTAAACCACAGAATGCACCTCTGTTGGGGACCGCTTGCACTACTGAGAGTGGGGTAACTGTGCCAGGACAGGACACATGGGTCTGTGATTATTGACCAAATCCTTCAGCACAGAACACATGCAGCACTCCTGGGCTGGAATAATAACCATGGAGTTTTATTCCCATACTGCATCTGGCTGGAGAGCTCCCAGACAACCTCCTCCCTCTCCAAAGGCTCTTGTATTCCAGGCTGGCACTGGAGAAAGAGCATTGAATGTGTATGTATAAGAGTGTGTTATGGTAAGATGCCCACACTGGTACAAAAATTGATCTTGATGTCATTGTAATTCAAGAGTAAATAGTGCACACTGCATTGTTTGACTAAATGAAGAAAATGCAATCTTCAATAAAAAAATGTAGACCACCAATGTCAGATAAGATCCCTCAATTCTATGTTATATGAACACTTTACTGCAGATGATCAGAAGTGCTAATTACTTTTAATGGAAAATTGCTGTGAGGCATGAGGAACTTATTAAAAATCCATTGTTTAAAGACTATCTTCTGTAGAGATTACTGAATTTTCTTCTTTTTTCCCATACAATTTTTTCCATCTTAACTGACCACTTTTGTCTGATTTCTTTCATCACCAAGCATACACTAGTACATTATTACTTCATCAGAAACTTAATGATCCACACCCCCACTTTTATCTTTCAGCCTCCATCTCATTTCTTCATACTTGTTTATAAATTGAGCCTTAAGGAAAGAAGAAGGAAAATTACTAGAATATTAATATATCCTAAACCTTCAAAACAAGAAGGCTATGAAAACAGACATGAAGTTGGAAATCCTGTATTTGTTTATCCATGCCCAGCGTATGTTAGAGTTCTTAACCAGAAAACAGTAATAAATGCTTGGGAGTGATCCTGGTTGTTGCGGTTATGAAGTTGCACTGGTAAATCAGGGGAGAGTCAGGTATCAAATCTGGGCGGTGGGAGAAACCCTACCAAGAGCCCTCAGAGCTGCAGTGGTATCCCAACCTGGCATGCTGCTTCCTCAGCCTGCTTGGCAGGTGACCAAGTAATGTGCCTTTCTCCTACACTTTGGCAAATCAAAGAACTCTGAAAGATTTGTGAGATGTGACTCATTGGCAAAACCTTGTTAAGTCTTCCCTCTTATTACACACATTTCTGTGAGTAGCTACAACATTCTTCTCTGCTATAACCTCTACCAGGGTGCATGGCAGAGAAGTCAGATTTACTGATCTGTAATTCCCATACTTCCCCCAAGAGCCCTTCTTGATATAATCTTTGTTACTTTATATTCATCTGGTGTTAGGGTATATTTGATCAGTAATTTACCTGTACCACAATTAATAAAGTTTTTGCACTTCAGTTTGTTTAGACCTCATGTGTAAACATTATTTGCTTTTGGGAATTTCTTATTGTTCCATTTGCTGAGTTACCCTACAGCCTGCATTATTATGACTAAAATACGAAAATGATCCTTAGGTTCCTAGAATCATAAAATCATAGAGTCACAGAATGGTTTGGGTTGGAAGGGACTTTCAAAGTTCATCTTGTCCAACCCCGTGCAATGACCAGGGGAATCTGCAATTAGATCAGGTTGCTCAGAGGCCCATCCAACCTGACCTTGAATGTTTCCAAGGAGGGGGCAATTGCAACCTCTCTGTAGATTCATTCATTTAAATAACAGCTCTATAGTAAGATGAAGTCTTCCTGGTGTGCATAAATGCAAAAGATTGATTTAGATTAACAGTAACAGTTTTATCTTTCCTAATAGTTTTTTTTAGATTTTGTTAATATTTCCACCATGCCTGGTCTTTGGAAAGCATCCTGTTTCTGATAAACTTGTTATTATTAGTTTTATGGATGTAGCATAAAATCTGAATCCAGATTTGAACTTTTGGAGATTTTAGAGGTTCAGATTTAGACTATTATAAAAATAGGAACAATATGTGGAGCCTGGGGCAAGGCTCTGAGCCTAACATTCCTTGCAAACAAGGCAGAGGCCTTGCAAGGTGACTGGGTGAATTAGCATGGTTCCAAGTATTCATTTTCAGCTCATTTATTCAACATTTGACTACTCACAAGAAAAAATACATTGTTCATGCTCTGCAAGTGAGACACAGGAACCTCATTATTTTCTCTTCAGGTGTAAACATCACCAGGCCTGCACAAAACTCCCCCCAGAGTACAAGATAGTCTGGAAGTTCTTCGTTGTTGATGATCATGTAGGAGAAGAAAGGGAGCCACCTGTGAGACAATGCCTTTATGTTTATCTCTTACAGGTCTGTCGGCCAACAGTTGTTGGATCATCTACAGGGAGCACCTGCACATTTGCTGTTTTGTTTCGAGCCACGGCCAGTTTGCTGCAACCAACTTCTGAGCTGACTACCAGCCATGTAGCTGCAGGGAGGGTAATGCCCCAGATAATTAAACTCTTCTGAGAGATAGGTATATTACCACTAAGCTGGGAAGACCCAGATTTTAGCTATTTTGTGGTGTAGGCTTACATCTGTTGGGATTGCACCATTTAGGATCTTCTGCCCAACAGACAGATTCATGGACCTGCCTTGAGGAACATGGCTGACTGGCTGACTTCTGATTCTCTTCTCCAAACCAGCAACCTTACTGCTAAGAGTAAAAGATGACCCTTCTGATAGGTGTCCATCTATTTTCTTTGCCATCTTCTCCATCCTTGGTATATCCGATGTGCTTGCAGTATGTCAGCCCTCACTGTAACTTCATATTCTGCCACTGAAAGAAGACACAGAGGTGAATAAATACATTAAAATGATGGTGGTGCATTTGGGATGTGCTGTGCTGGTTTTCTGTCATGCCATTTCCCATAAGGCAGGTGAGTAAGGAGAAATTAGGTTTACTTCAATCAAGTTAATTTGATAAAAATAAACATGGTGGGCAAGGTTAAATTTTGATGAGCTGTTTTTTAATTCTTAACTACATACATCAGCTCTCTAAATACTAAATAAACTCAATGACAAACACTCATTGTGTGATTTTTATCTTACTTGTACTAAACTAAATTATTAGTTGTCAGAAAGATAAGAGCAAAGTGAAGAGAGGAAGAGAGAAACCAGCCCAAGTGGTTTATTAAAAAAAAAATTTAAAAGAAAATCTAATTTCCAATTTCTGCTCATGCATTACATTTTCCCTGAGCACTCATGGCCTAATACTAAGTACAGCAGCACCACGGACCTGATTTACCCTGCACATCAAATACAGCAAATGACTTTCCCATGTAAAGAAAATAAAGCTTTTCTATAACCGAGCTCTCCACAAGAAGAAAATGGAGAAGGCAGGGGAAGACAACTTCTGATATTATTCACTTCTTACATGCAATTTTAAAAGATTATTCAGACAAAAAAAAAAAGCTCCTTTTTTTGGTGTTTTTTCTTTCCTTTTTGTAGGAAAATAAGCCATTCTTCTGGTGGTAAAATTCATGTATAAAGAGGTAAACTCTGAAGCAATTGATTGCACTTTCAGAAAAGCTTATTTCTGACAATTCATTAAATACAGAAAGCTTTATCTGCCAGGAGAAATAAAGTGTGGAAGCAATGCAGACACTGAAGCAAAAGAATGCTTGTATTGGAGGAGAAGGAGAAGTGTATAAAGAACCTCACTTATACTTGAATAACAACTATTAGAAAGTCATAAGACCCTAATAGACTTCTTCTGTCTTTTTTTTTTTTTAATCCAGTCAAGCAACATGTCTCTGTTGTCATTACTCATCCACTGCTTTGTCAGCTCTAAAGAGGAGTTTGGATTGTATTTCCAACACGAACACAGTTGCAAGGAATACGTACTATGTTCACAAAACAAAACCGTCTCACTCGGCTCTCCCGGGCTAGGGAGCATTCTGCTGAGGGTGCTGATCCTTGGAGAGCTAGAAAGCCAAGAGCAGTACCAGGCATCCTGAACCTCCACACTACCATCTTTCTTGAATATGCTGAGAAAATGTTGGTGCAGAGAGGAGTTTTACTCCCTGCCACACTTTTCAGTGAGTAAAGGCTTCTGTCTGCTCTCAAGCCACTGCTAGTGTGCATGTTAAGCAGGTCCTGCATGGTGACAGCAGACCTATTTTCTCTGAGTGTTCCAGGAATTATCAAATCTCATTGAACTGAACACATGAGCAAAGTGTCTCTCTGTGGCAATAAGGAATGTGGTGGAAATTTGTAGCAAAAATATTTTGGCAATCCATTCATGCTCATAATAATCCTTCCAAATGGCACTACTGGGAGAAGACCTGATCCTATCTTGATATGTAGACCAACCTGGCTCTCTGATTGAATCCAGGACCAGCAGAAAACAAAATGCAGTGAGACCATGTTGGCTCCATCAGTTTTTGAGCCTTGAATTAGGTGAGCTCAGCTAGGACTCAGGCCTGGGAACCAGTGCAAAATCCTTGAGACTACTAAGTGTCCCAAATTAATGATTACTTGAAAGTTCTTGGAGAACTTCACTTTCCATGTGAATTCAGTGCACTGTCTCCAAATAGGTGGGTACTATAATGCCTAATGTTTAGGCACATACCTGCAGCACCTGAGCACATCATGTGCAGCCGGCAAAGGTTGCCAATGTTGTGCTTCTGCTTGGGAATCCAGCAATTAGGGCTTTCCTCTGAGATACGAAAGACCTGAGACCAAACCATTCTTCTGCCTGCTGGGACATGCATGCACATCCTCTTTGAAAAGCCCCATTGCCCCAGGCAACGTGGGAAATTAGATTCAACCACTTCTGCTGAAGCTGCTCTGCTACATGTAGGGTAGTTAAATATTCATGCTGAGGAAGAAAGGAGAAAGAACAGCCTATGGGTGGCTGGGGCCAAGCAGAAGTACTGTTACCTGCTCCTCACAAGGTTGCCATCTTCTCCTCTTCTTAGATGTCCTTGTCTGTGCCCTGACACTGAGTGATAACTGATGCTGGGATCTCCAGGGAATCACTGGAGAGAGGTGCAGGATGTGCTGCAGACAGGTGGGTGGAAGCTGGGAGGATGAGTCTCCAGCTGCTCGAAGCCCTTTATTTTTGCCCTGACTGGGTGGCCTCTCCATTTCAAGATCTCTACAGGGGATAACAACATTTGTTCTAAAGAATATTTAATTCTAACATACAGTGATTAAGCTTCACAGAAGAAGGAAAGGCTTTCCCACCCCAGAGCTCTGTGAGAGCGGGCGTGCCCTTGTACAGTAACTGCTCAGGTCCCCTTGGGCTTAAGGCAGCAAAGGCACTAAATGTGACAGTGGCACCTAAGTCCTCCAGCAGAACCAGCTGTAATTGCCTGCTAGCTGAAAACCACACCCATGTAGAGTATTTATGCATGTGTTTACATCTTCCAGAGGGAAAACAAACAAAACAATTAATGTAACTCACAGAAACAGTGTGACAAAAAAAAGTCACATAAAATATTTTCTGAAGTGATCGATTTTTTTAACAGTCCAAAAATCATGGAGGTAAGGAAGTAATTAATGAATATTTTCTTTTAAAGAAAGAATTGATTAATTTTTATTTTAGAAAAAGATGTAAAATGACACCATGACATTAGTTTAACAAAAATTATTCCGATCAAACGACATGGTTTCTACCGTAGGAAGATTTTGCCTGAAGTGATTTTGAAGTGCCTGAAATGAATACACACCCTAGTATATCCTAGTTCTGTGGGCTGTGACATGTGCATCTACAATAGCTATTGCACACAATGCATGTGTAGAATCTTATGCAGCAATTTTGCATCAAGGGAAGTAGTCTCTTTGACTTCAATGGGAATTGGAGAGGCCCTTAAGGAGTAGAAGAGTATATAATAACAGAAACAAAGCTTAGTTTAGATGTGAATCACAAAGCTGCCATTGAGTTTATGCTCAGTTTAACCTATTAAACAATGTGAGATGAGCAAAAATTACTCATTTCCATACTGCTGATTTTGCAGACTTCAGAAACCCTGAGCATGAAATAAATAACTTGCTCTTAATAACTTTCTGTGTGGATAATATATTTAAATGTAGGAAGATGTAAATGACGTATTTTTATTGCATTGCTGGTTACCTCTCTGTATCAATCCAGAGAAATGCAGAAGTTAAAATTTACAAGGAACTGCCTAAAAAGATTTGTCTGTTCTTCACAAATAAAACACTGGTTGACCATGCTGTTACGGAAGGTTCTGAAGATTAAGTCACCTCTACAAATATAATCAGTACTGTATTTCCTGCATGCCTGGCCTGATTGTATAGCTCTGTCTGTATTATAAAAATGCAGTGATAAAACCGCACAGAGGAGAAGACTGGGTGTCACTGTACGCAAATCTGTGTAATATTCCTCTATGCCATTCTTTATTAGATGGGTTTCCTGTGGCAATATACCATGGTTATTCCTAAAGACAGGACTCTGAAAACACAAGATCACTCTAAAGGGCTCTTAGCACTTGAGAAAGGTGTAGCTGCCGGGTGGTTTTTTTCTTTTTTTTTCTTTTTTTTATTTGTTTGTTTGTGGGCTTTTTTGTTTGGGGGGGCTTGTTTGTTTTTTGTTGGTTCTTTTTTTTTGTTTTTTAAATAAACAAAATGAACGTTTCTTAGAACTAATGCTTTGGGAGTTTAAAAGAGAAATTATGCATACTGCAAGACATATTAGGGAATGGCAGGAAAATTGGTGATTATGAAATTTGTTTGCTTTTCTGATGGCTAATTTGCTGACAGGATAAATTTTTATGAAACTGTACCCAGTCTTGATAGGTAAAGCTATGGTCACTTAATGCATAGCTGCTTACCTCTGTGAAGTCTTAACCTGTCTTTTTCTACTGGACCTGGTCTATGACCCTTTTGAACTTGAAATCTTAATACCACACATAAAACTGAACAAATAATAGAATATGCAAAAACCTCTTACCTTTTCAAATTCCTACCATGAGCCTTAGTTTGTCCATTTTCTCCCTTTTTACTGCCTTTTCCTTCCAGGTTTCTTTTCTTGTATCTCTCTTTTCTTGCCACGACCACATAGAACTGAGAAACAAAGTTGTGCTGACTTCCTGCAGACATACAGTCTCTACAAAGAGCTGAGTCCCTTGTACCCATAACCATCTTGCCCCAGGCTCTTTCCTTTGAAACATTCCCTGTGAATGTACTTTCCTTGCAGAGCAAAACTGGGTAATCAGATTCTAAGGAGGCACAAACTGTCTGGGGCATCAGGCGACTAAGAGCATTATTGGGGAGCATTAAAATGCATGAGCTTATAACTCAATGTTCTTGTAAAGATCTCTCATGCTTAGAAATGAAGCCACAAAATTTGCACAAGTTTCCATGTAACTCCTTCTGAACTTTCACTTTCTGCTGGTCATATATTCCTTTCTCCTGATCTCCTACACCATAAGACCTCTATCTGTTCTGAGGCTGGTTTTCTTTGGCCTTGCCTTACTAGAAAAATGAGTCATGTCCAAGAACAGGAGCTGGGCAAAGGGGATACCTACAACAGTGCTGTTTGCTCTGTGAGTTAAGACAAATTCAAACTTGATGGGTGCACAGTATCCATCCATCCATACATCCATCGATCCATCTATCCATCCATCCATCCATCCATCTGTGAGACACTAACAGTTTCATGTGGGCCCAAAAACCTTTTGAGTAAACTGTGACTTCCAGAACTTTGAAAACATTTAACTTCTTCCTGAGGTTGGAGCATAGCAATCTCCTGAGCTGGATCTGTCCTTGGACACAACCTTCTGCAGTGCCCTGCAGTTGTGCAGCAGCTGAAAGCATGCACAGCAACACATCCTGCATGACCTATTATTTCTGAAAAAGTCAGTGTGCAGAGGGTTGAGCTAAAAATCAAAACAGATAACCAGGAAAGGAAAAAAATACTTAACAAGTTTCTAGGAACTGGGATTTGAGTCTCACTGCAAATGAGAGAGGAAAAGAGGGAGGGAGGAGGCATCTGTCTGAGTCTACAAGAATAAATGTCCTCCAGAGCTTTCAGAATCTCCTCTCTCAATATGAACTCATTACCTTATTTACAACAAAAAAATTGTATTATGACATATACCAATCTATAAACATAATATATCATACATGGGCCACTTTACACCCCAATCCAGTTATCTGGATCAGTGCTATAGTTCATTTGGGTAAGGGCTGAATTACTTGGGAAACAGATGTCGATTTCATTTTAGATAGTTTTTGGATTATTGTTCCCTGTCTGTTTGAAAATATTAAGTTAAATTAGGTTTTAAGATATAGCATGCTTCATTGCGATTTTAATTGTAAATCCTGTTGAATACATGTTAACTTCCTGCCTTCTTCCTAAGAGGAAGAAGGAAAATAAAAATTTTCAATACAGAATTTTTTTGTGTGTGTGTGATTTTAAAGCGGTGTGTATGAATGAAACAATCTTTCAAAATAAGCTCGCAAACTTATAATTACAGATGACAACAAATTTGCAAGAGTGTCTCTGAAGACATCCTCAGTAAGACTGCAAACTTTGTATAGTTCTTTTTAGTAGTGACTTATTTTTTTTGAATGGATGAGGATCAGATTTGCAGGAATGGAACTCATAACAGGTATACCTCATTAAGCAAGTTCGTGTACAAAGAACACTGTGCTTTGGCTGTTGCTTTCTTAAAGTTAATTTTGTTTTCCATTTGCTTCTTATCTAATCAGCAAGAATATAATGAGACTGGCTGTATCAAAGCTTTCTGAATGCAGGGTGCCAAGAGTAAGGAGTCAGGCTCATTTTTGTTGTGCCGAGCAATAGGACAAGAGGCAATGGGCAGAAACTGTAACACAGGAAGTTCCACCTGAACATATGTGAAAACTTCTTTACTGTGAGGGTTAACCTGCACTGGAACAAGCTGCCCAGACATTGTGGAGTCTTCCTCACTGGAGATACTCAAAAGCCATCTGGACACACTCCAGAGTAAGGTGCTCTAGGGGGCCCTGTGGGAGTGAAAAGCTTGGACTAGATGACCTCCAGAGGTTCCTTCCAACTTTACCGATTGTGTGAGTCTGTGTGAAAGGCATGTACCAAAAGTTTCTCTACCCCAGTGAAAAGACATAGTAAATTGGGCCAACTGTTAAGGGCTTACTATAAAAGTTTTTATCATTCTACATTGTTACTTCCAAAATCACCAGTTCTAAATTCTACCTTCTGTTAACCATTCTTCTTTACTAAATTGGGTTTTTTTGAGTGTCACAGCTCTAAGTTTTTACATTCTGATCACACTATGAAATTGATTTTGCCTCTAAGTTATTGCAATCCTCAACAGATCCACCAAATAATTTTGATTCTCCTTTCTTAAAAAAATCCCAGCAAACGTTTCCATTGATTTTTGTATGTTCCTTTTAAACAGAGGTGATTCTGTTTAGCAAGACCAAATAAAGTTTTGTTCACAATATGTGTCAAAATATTGTTCACTCAAAACATAGTCTCATGTATTTCCCACTGGAGTGACCCCATTAATATTCCACCTTAATGGTCGTGTGCATATTGGTGCTCCTCTGGCCAGGATTAACAAGCCTTTCTTTCCACATGCCATTTGAAGCCTGTTCCTGCCATCACCTATTTGGTACTGGGATGGAAGGGCTAGCTGCAAACTGAAGCACGAGACCATTCACCACAGCCACTGTGGTCATGGAGTGAGCCTGTGGTCTGTCTGCCAGCCAATTTCAGTCCTTGCTGACATCAAAAAGAGGACTCCTGTGGCCCGCTGGGCGCCAGAGGCTTACTGGAGAAAATGTCTCACCTTGTCCTGCCTGTCAGACAAAGAAGTTCTTCTTTTGTTTTCTTTCAGGCTAAGCCCCAGTGCTACATGGTAATGCTATTCTCAAATATAAAAGCTTCAACACTTTCACTGAGCCACAGGGACGACTGTGGTTAAAAGCTCCCATACTGTCATTAGCACAGGTGCTGCTAACCCCATGTAAAGCTCACAACAGCTCGTAGATGCTGACTTGAGCCATCACTAAAACATTTGTCTTAAGCCACCTGAGGAATGAAATAAAAAGGGTGAAAATACCTACCAGAGCAAAGATAGCCCTCAGAGACAAATCTAGCATGTTCTGTTAGTCTGATGTAATGGTACTTTCAACTTGGTGTTGATCTCTTACATAGAAGGGCTACACCTGAGATGGGAGGGACTAGACATCAGAGGGTTACCAGGTATACTAGTTCTTTACATTGTTTTCATGTAACCCAGTATGTACATTTGCACATTATATAAAAATCTGCCTTATTTACCAGATATTTGATAATCTCTCCATGCTAACCATCATTAATTTTTTTTTCCTCTAGGTGAAGCAGATGAGATTTTGAAGAGGAAAGTTGCATCCAGCAGCAGAAGATAGAGTTCTCTGAAGTAACAAACCCCAGTGGTTCTGATGCCTTAGGTTTTAACTTTTATATTTTTCAAATCCTGTACTACCTAGTGTGTAACTCTGAAGTTTCATGTGGCCTGTTAGCTGCTGTTCTCTCATGCTGGTGAGACATAACAAACCCTCTCTAGGTTTGCTCTCCAAGGACACCTAGATTGTCCCAGGCCCCAAAATATGTAACTAAGGCCTCTGAAGAGGAGGGCAAACTTGAGGTAGTTACATCATTAACTGGGGCAGTAATTGGAGAATGGATCCTGATATGCAAATGAACCAAACTTATAAAAGTGTAAAGAACTCATGACCCAGGGTCCATCTTGGGTGTAGCCTTTGACTCCCCAGGGTGTACCTTTGAAGGCCCTTCAAATAAATACTTACCTTTATTGGCTTACTCTTGTCTAGTCTCTGTTTTTAGGTGGCCACCTCAGGCATCAGTTCCTCCTGCTGCAATTGCCATAGAAAGAGAAATGCCACTTATACTCCTCTCCCTGCTTTGTAATGAAATATTGCCACTTGAGGGGATTTAGAAGGTTGCATGCAAAGGCCTTGATCCTGCAGGGTGCTGAACATCCCTGGTGAGGTGCTGGAACCCTGGTTTCCAAGGCATTTACATATATCACATCTACTGATTTTCAAAACCAGGGGAAGCTTGAAGTAAAAAGTCTTCTGAGGATGTGAGCTTTTTAATTCTTGCTGAAAGGGCTGAGGGTTTAGGACTTAATTCATTTCCCCTTGCTACTGTCTGGGACTTCTGCTGTTTAAAAACAGTGATAGGTCTGGTCTCTTCATAAGTCTGCTTGGTGTTTATCTGAGGTTAGAACAGGTCACAGAAGGCAGCCACTGATGTGGCACAGAGAGGTGTCAGTGCAGCCCTGGACGCCTTGGTTTAACTTACTATTTTCATATGCTTATTTTAATTCTATCCAATCAGGTGGCTGAAGCGTGATATGTTCCTTAATTACTGCTGAAGGTACCAGAAACTATCCAGAGCAAGTGGCCAAATGACTGTCTACAACTTAAATAAAATCTGGGGATTTTTTAGATCCACAAATGGATCTAATTTTTTACAGAGAAAGGAAACTAGGGTAATAATAATTAAAGTAATACTTACTCCTTAATAAATGCCTATTTTTATACTGGTGTTAGAGGTTAATAGCACTGTTATTTACTCCTCTGCCAAAAAGTACTGAGGGATATGAAATGTAGCAGCCAATAAAGCTGAGCCGTCAGATAAATAACATTCATATTACTCTCTGACAAATTCTTTTGCTACACGGGGATATAAATAACACTAAGAAAGCAGTTCCTACATTACAAGTTTACTGATGTGTAAAATGTAATTTTAAAAAGAGCCCAAAGCACCAGGAGTGTGACTTGCTGTAACATGATCTATAGGAAGAGATATGTGGCATATCTAACACCTGTAAGGAGATGAAACTGGGGAAGTGAGACATCTTTGTGAAGGTGGGATACAGCCCTGAAGTGGAAAAAAATAGGAAAAGCAACTCTCATTCAGAGAAGCGATGATAGCTTTATACACTGAGCAAGGCTTCAAAATAATAATGGTAATGTTTCTGTTTCTGTGTCCACAGTTCTCGGAGGGATGGATTGGCCAGGAGCTGCCTGGGGTCTCATAGCAAAACTGCATTGTGTTTATGTTCAGAAAACAGATGAGCTCCTGATGCAACACAGGAGATTTACCTCTGAAGGTTTTCTTTTCCATACGCACCCAGGATAGACCAGGCTGCATCTTTGCAGCAGCAAACAGCCACAAAGAGGGACACCAGAGTGCCAAATTGCCTTACCTTAGGAAAATACTTTGTTGGTTCACCCCCTTGAAAGTGAGAATCACTTCTTTTTGTGTTGGATTTTGGAATGACTTAGTAAGAAGAGAGATACAGGCAGGTAGGTAGGTAGGTAGGTAGATAGATAGACAGACAGATAGATAGATAGATAGATAGATAGATAGATAGATAGATAGATAGATAGGCAGGCAAACAGGAATGTGTTTCCTAAACAAAACATACTGGCATTAGAATAAAATACTGGCACTAGAAAAAACGCACGTGGAAAATGGCAGCATGCATGAAATGAGTGCTGGGGACAAGAAAGAAATGGGGAAATGTTCGGTGTTGTCAGTGCTTCACGCAGACGTGTTCCTTTGCACCATGTGTGATGGAAAAAGAAGGAATTGCTTCATCCAGGAGAACCGTACAATTTCTTTCAATTGCTCTGTCTCCAGCTTCTCTGCAGTCCACTTTTGGAAGCCTTTCTTTGCGATGCTTTGGATAGGAAACTCTGTTGCCTGAACTACTTAACATGGAGAACACTGAAAATCAGTGAAATCTTCAGTTTCTTCTAATACAGACCACTAAAATTAAATTCATACCATTATGGTGGAGTGGCCCCACAGGCCATCCTGTGCAGTCCTTTGCCTTCAGTCCCTGTCTGAAGGGAGAGCCAGAACTGGACAGGAGGCTGGAGTCCCCATCAAACCCACATCTTCCCTGCTGTGGAGAGCTGAGCTGTTTGACAATCCTATAGCTCTGGGGGGTGGCTGTGCACCCTGCTTGAAGGGCTGTATAGGATGATCCTGTGGATAACTGTTTCTAACAGGTTTTATTTTGGAGCTTATTGAGTAATCGCATACACACAATCTGAGGTGGGTATTTACAGCAACTCTTGTCCTGCAATTTGCCATGTGCTGTATTCTTTGCTGTTTGTGCCATCAGAGAGGGTTTTTATATTGTGTTGCTTATCATTAAGTACAAAATATAAAATTTGCTGTTTCCTGAAAATCTGGTTTGGGAAATGTCAGTCTTGCCTAATGTTTGCTGCAATAAATGGTCCTCTCTGCTATCACCCATCAAAGACCTCAGCGACATCTGCTCAGTGCCTGCCTTTCGTAGGGAAGAGAGAGAGAGGTGAAAGAAGGACAGAGAGAAAAAAGAGGGGTGGACTGTCAGCTCAGCTCTTGATCTTACAGCTGAGCCTGGCTATCGCTGAGGTGGATGACTCTTTGTGAATAGTCCTGGATTTTGCTTTTTTTAATGAGAGATAATAAAAAGATAATTTAGGATTACTGTTCATTATATTAATATTTCAAAACTTCTTGGAAATGTTATGTTCATATTTTAAGTTCTGTGCTTCCGGAACAATTGTATATATATCCTCTTGTTGAACTCCAAATGAACATCCTCAGAGCATTAACAAGCACACAAAGAAATAAAAATACGAAAGCCATTTCTAAACTGCCAGAAATGTCTTTGTCCAGCTAAGAAAAATTGCAGCACAAACCAAAACAGGCAGAGAGTTTAATCTATAGCAGCATAATGACAGGAATAAGCAAGTGCACTGGTATTTTGGACTAAATGTGTAAGTAATACATTTCAATCAGATCTCGACACCATGGGATCATTTAGATGTGAGTGCAAAGATGTCCCTTCAGACTTTTCCTTACTAATGGCAAAAGCATTTTTGTAATCCAAATAGTGTTACACTGTCTTCTTCCAATTAAATAAAGAAATTACTCAAATTAATACTAATTAAAGATATATGGGAAAGTATGTCTGCAGCAGAGTATTGAGACCTTTCTAATTTCTTTCAAAATGTGTTTCAAACTTGGTATCTGCCATAATCAAAAGGATAAATTTTGCCGACATTATGAACATATCCATTTGGGAAGTCAAAACAAGTATGATTTAGATCTGGCTTTTGTCATAGATAAATAGTTCTTTTTGTAGTGAGCCCTGGAGTACTTAAAGCAACCCAGCAAAGTCCAATGAAGTGTCAGCTCAAGCCAGGAACATTATTATTTATTGTCAGTTAGGACCTTCATCACTTACAGACATCACTGGAAATATTACTGGTGATTGATACTGATGGCAATGATGATTACTCTTGCAATAAGCTTAATTAAAATAATGAAGTACTGTTGCACAGAACTTGGTTGTTGCTCAGGCAGGATAATGTATAAGCAGCACAAGGAAGTCATCAGCTCAGAGTGCTTCATATTTCAAGTGTGACATTGCTAGGGAAGCAAAAAGGCATTGTGTGCCAATTCTCCACTATTTCTGCTCCATCTCCTACGTGTATGCATATACAAATAATTGCTGGAATAGACACTGCAGAGATTGCCTTTCAGATATTAATCCTGACTCTCTTCCTTAATGAAGTGTAGATTGGTCATAGTGGTGGTATTGCTGTTTTTATAAGATGCTGCAAGTCTCTGAGAAATTCTTTTTCCCATTATTCTTCAGGGAACTCTTCTCTGACCATTTGGTTGTGGCAGTTTAATTGATCTTCACCTGCCATAGTGCATAGTCCATGCAATCAAAGGTTATAAGGGACCTGGAGGTGGAGAGCAATTTCTGGCCTCTCTTGTTCTAGGTAGTAAATGCCAGCAAAAACCCCCAAGCACTAAGGTGTAACATCATCTCATTATTCTGTTCTATTCTATTAGCTGCGTATTTAAGAGACCAGAATAGAGATGTAAACTCTGAACCATCCAGGCTAGCTGAGCTGATCTCAGACCCAAGTCTCCCACAGTACAGGAAACAGCTATAAAGATCACGGGCAGCTCCAATTTCAGAGCAGGAAGTTCTGCATTTATAAAGGATTTGCATTTATACGTCCCCCCATATTAAAGGCTTTTGAATTAAGGTTAATTAAGCTGGTATACTGTATAAACATTTAGGGGCAAGTTGACTAGAAGGGGTTTTATATATTATTTGTATTTCTCTTTGGTGTGGCCTAAAAATTCAAAGTCAAGCACGGATCATTTAAAAATAATTTAAAGAGTAGCACATCTGTAATATTAGGTAAGACATGCATGCTCATTTAGGAGGACATTTCACAAGACCTTAGGAAAAAGCCTTTTCTGGGCAGGTAAAATGCAACTGTGCAATCAAATTAGGAGCCAAGTCTAGAGTTACCACCACATTGTGCCATCGAGATGGTCTAATTTTGGATATTCTGTCTCTTGTCCTTCCCTATTTCCAGGTCAAAGATTGATGATGTTTAATGTTATTTTGCCTGGAAGCTTGTACCTTGTCCCTTTGCCTGTCCATAGCTTATGAAACATGCCAAGTATTTGTTTTTCTTCCCTGCCACTTTCCACTTTAATTCACTGAGCACTTCCCTTCACACTCACACCAATATTTTGAATATAACCTTTCTCTTGAATGAGAAAATACCGTAAAGCTAAGCAGTATCTTGTATAAATTACATACCCTGCAAGTGAAGAGACAGATGATGTCCAGATGAAGCAGAAGGGGCACAACTTAGGCACTTGTGTTACTCACACAGACCTGCAGACTCCTCCAGCAAAGCTGAGGGTGCACCCTCACCATTCCAGTTGCTCCAGCCGCCACTGTTCCAGTACTACCAGTGTTCTCTTGATTTATGCCAATAAATTATTTTGCCGGAATAAATTATGTTTTCTCATTAGTTAAGCCTGTATCCTGTCTCTGTTAAGAGGAAGGCAACCACTAAAGAGATATGCAATCAGCTCAATAGTGGTGGTTGTAAAACTGGTTTCACATAAGATGATATCAGGGTTTGAATTTTCTTGTGCATACCAAGAAGGTATATTT
Source organism: Gymnorhina tibicen (assembly GCA_013399875.1). NCBI lineage: Eukaryota > Metazoa > Chordata > Aves > Passeriformes > Artamidae > Gymnorhina > Gymnorhina tibicen. Next base: position 1,461,633 of record VXAZ01003471.1, read on the forward strand.
GCCTTTTCAATGAGATGTTTTGCCTGTTAAACATCCCATAAAATGCCAGTTGCAGAGTGGGAAACCATCTGAATCCTCTCTTACAGTCATTACAGGCAATCATAGAGATTGAGGTCTAACATTTCTTAAAGAAAGAAGAAATAGTTTGACTAACACAGATGTGTTTGCTAAGCATCCTATTTTCGATAGAGGCCGACATTTTCAGAAGGTGCATTTGACCCAATTTTGCAGCATAATAAAATACCTGTGGCTTTACATTTTCATATCCCACCAAGAAACTGAGAAAAGGTTGCCTCATTTAGGCCGTTTGACAAACTTACAGGAAAATGCACTCAGCGATAGTTTCTAAAGAATTATATCACGAGTGGAGCAGCAGAGAGAGACCAGAAGAGAAAGAGGATGGTGTGGGTGTGGCTGTGCTCTGAGAGAAGAGAATTACTCAGAGAACAGAGAGAGTTTGAGATAAGCAGGAATAAGAAGTCTATTTGGTGACACTAAAGAAAATCAGTTGAATCAACCAAAACTTGAAAAGTTTGAGCTGATATGGGGAATGAATGGAGAAAAAACCCAAATCAAAATAAAGAAACTCAGTACTCAAGACTAGAAATCTGTGGGACACACAAAGCAACAGAGAAATGGGTGCTCAATTTTAAGTAAATGTGCTTAAGTGCTATATTAAAAAAAAGAAAATAGGCAACATTTCAATGTATTTCTACATAGGAAAGTGGTGCACGTTATAAAAACTAAGACTTCAGAGAGTTTCCACAGAGAAAGTAGTCCTTCCTTCAAAAAACTCAAACACAGAAAAACTGTAAATTTTCCTTTCAAACCCCAAATGTGTCTATGCAGACATGATATTCATAACCTGAATTCCTTCCTTTCAATGTTGATTCACCAGTTTTGCTTGGAACATAGTAAAGCAAGGAGTCTCAAAATGTGCCATCATTCCTCAGAGCAAGATCCTGGTGTAAGGTCAAATGTATGGACCAATTAGGGAGTTAAGAAGAAAAATGAAAGCATTTCAACCCAGAAGGCACCTTTGCAATGTTCTTGTTTAATTGTTTTGTGAAGTGCAAGGTTTCAGTTCTGCTGAAGGTTTTTTTTAGTGTGAAAAAGAAGACTCTTTAGTAGAAAACTTTGATGACAACAATCACTTTTTCCTAGGTTTGTTAAATTTTTGAAATGACTAACTAAAATACCAAATTTTCTGTCCTAATGTATTTTTTTACACCCAGATGCAGACCACTGACTTTTCATGCACACAGGTCAATAAGAACAATATGTTACTGTTAAAAATGAACTATCTGTTATGTCTCAAAACATAATCATAAATGAATGAATGCATGAGAACTATCTAATCATACCTGGTTCTGATCTCACTATAGCTGTTCTGCAGTCACCTGTTAGCACCACCTGAAATAGGAAAAAGGGAAAAAAAAGAGAAGAGAACAGGGACTAATCCGGGGACTATTATAATGGCATGGTATAAATCTTGCCAGAATTCTTTTGTTTTTCTATCGCAAAGATGACATAACAGATACTGGAGAGCTTGGAAATGGCTAAGAATGATAAGGAGCATGTAAATGCTTCTTATTTAGAGAGGATTTGCATTAAGAAGAAAAATTTAACAGCTTATAACAAGATACAGCATCATGTCTAGTGTAAAGATAGCACATGCACTTTTGGTTACCCTCTACTCTAATTGAAAAATGAAAGGCAGTCAATATAATTAAAGCGCAACTTAACTTTGTATTTCAATTTTTTTTAACAGTGCCTAGCCAGTGTGACACAGACCCTTCTTTCAGCAAGGTACTTAATGGGACTGAAAAAGGACAGGCCGTTTAGCTAGAAGGGCCGGCATCATCCTAAATTAAATTTTAAAAAGATTTTTTTCCCTAGCATGCAAATAAACCCTCATGCCCCAGGACAAAAGCCAGCCACTAGACGACAGAGGGCTAACGAGCAGCTTCCCTAACAGAGCAGTTATTCCAGAAGGCCCCAGCTCAGCAGTTCTTCGCTGCCTAGGAAGGCATGTTGAGTGGAAACGTTCAAAGGGGTAGAAAACAATTAGGTGTGTAACTCCCATCCAGAGCTGGGGGAGGAGGAGAGGCGAATGCCAGACTTCCACCAGGCTGTTGAAAATCTTCCCATGCCTGAAGTTAAGCATGTGCTTAAATGCCTTGGACTTTCACGGCTGAGACAGGACCCTGGATTAGAGGACTCATGGAGTGGATCAAGCATGGGGAGCCCTATGCTGCTGTACAATAAAGCTGAAGTCTCCTTTCCTGTTGTTAATCTCTTTCCTGTCTGTTAGCCTCAAGGCACAGTGAAGAGTTAATTGATTTTCATCCAGGAAAAGAGGACTTCACTGAAAAGTGCAGTCATGGAATTTTTTATTTTATTTTAAGCACCAGGCACACCTGCCAGGCCCCCAATTATTCCTCAGGAGGAGAAAGTCTACTGTTTTTCCTGTGAGGAAACCCTCTGATCCAAGCACTTGTTGGAGGTTTTTACCTCATCTATGCACTGTGTTAATCTGTACTCCCTTTTAAAATCTGGCTGCTGGTGGAGGTTTTGGGGTTGCCTGTCCTTTTGTATAGGTGTTTAGTGGTTAAGGTATTTAACCAGGGAAAGATAAAGCCAGGGCTAGTTTCCTCCTCAGCTGGGGGTGCTAAAAGTCCAAGGATATGTTCCCTGTAGCTCTGCTGGCTGGCCATCAATGAGGGAAATTGGGATTTTGGGCCCCTTGGGCTGGGCATTCTTCCTGGGGACTAGCCCAGAAAAAGGGAGATTCCTCCACACAGCTCCTTTTTAAAGAAACATTTTGTGGGGGACCTGACCCTGCTGCTAAGTGCTGGGGCTCTGGAATTGCTCAACCGCCTTAGGGAGTGGAGTTGGTGCAAACATCACATTGGGCCAGAGCTACCCTCAGAGAGGCACTGCATTTCTGAGGAGATTTGGAATTTGATGATTAGGAAGCACCATGAGGAACCAGGAGCTGAAAGGGTGTGTTTCCACCATTTTGTGCAGCAGCATTAGATGTAAGTTTGAGCTCCTGCACAGGCTGTTGGACCTGCCCTGGGATGTTGCCTCAGAGCAAAATCTGGACCGTTTTGGGTAAAACCGAACTGCAAGATCTTCGGGAGAGCACAGAGTGCTCCAGTAACTCACAGAAACCTACTTGTGCTGGTCTGAAAACTCTACAGGTTGCCCCCCAGCCCTGACACAGACAATGTGGACATTGGGTCTTCAGCAGCAAAAATTTCCCTCTACCGATCCTCTCCTTTTGTATCTCTTTACATGTAGATGAAATCTTAGAAGTTCCAAATCAGTATAATTCTTATTAAGGTAGCTTGGTCTTTTTTAATGTTTTTTTTTTCAGTCATGTTGAACCACTACTGCAATACTCTGACAGATTAGTTTTTTTAGTATTCCGTGGGGAAATGACGCTTGTGTTGCTGAGGCTTGAAATAACAACAACAACAACAAATTGGAAGGAAGCAAAAAGTGAAAAATAGTTGTGCTAAATTCAAAGTTGCACAGGAGGCTATAATGGCTTTACATTTTTTTAAACACCAGAACAGGTTCTGTTGTGTGTCTTGTACCCACTAATGGATTTTAACTTTATTACTATTCAGTTTTATTGGAACTAATCAGAAGTCTGTAGGAATGAAAGGACTCCCACATTACTGAAACAGTTAATTTTTTTAAAGCCAGGCTACTGAAGAGCAAGTTAAAAGGGAGGAGCAGATCAAATCCATGTGTGGGTCATTTAAGAGCTCAGTCTCATTTTTGAAATATAGATTATCAAGGAGAACATGAATTCAGCATTTCTGTGTAATGTTTCATTCATTGATCCCTTAGGCCAGCAGCACTTGGCTGTAGAGAGATACGTAAAAATGAGTTTTAAAACTTTACCCTCTTTTAATATTTTTTAACCTGTCAAAAGAATCAGTTAGAGGCTCTGCCTTCTCTCAAGTTCTGATATCATGGCAGCAGATCTTCAGCAGAAATGTGTTTTTTCATACAACTAAATGGTAGTTGCCATGAAAGCACATGGCGAGTCATGACTCTGAAGAAATTCCAGGGTGAACAGTAGCAAAGGTGAAATGAATGGCTAACACCTGCCAAAACCTGCATGGAGAGTGCTGATGTCATCAGCAGTGCCATCACTTCACAGGCAAAGCCTCCGCTCAGGTCTTGACAGGTAAGGGCAGGAGGCTACGACCTTCAAATAGTCTATTTTAAGATGCATTTTCTGTGTGGCCTTTATAAGTCTCACTGAAGCCTGGGCAGGACCCAGCCTTTTACTCATCAGGTCCTTATTTATGTTTATTTATAAGCTTTTCCATGGACGTCATCTTGTTACTGTGTGAGTGCATTATGTATATTAATGGCCTTGTCCTCAAGCTTTGCCAGGAGTGATGAAAGAGCAATCCCTCGCTCTGACAACAGGGAACAGGGATGCAAGGAGGGGTGAGGTGACGGGACAAGGTCACACACAGCGTCTCTTGTCCCCCAGCCTCAGCTTTAACTACTGCTCTCATTTTTGGTTAAGTTGTAGCTGTTTACTTTGGTGGGACCTGAAGTTTTCACAACTCTCCTCAGGGTTAAGTCTAAAACGTTCCTGGCATATCAGTAATGTGATAGACAGACAGGTACACATGTCCACAAACTTCAGGACTGAAGCATCACGAGCTGTTTCATAGATACCCCCAGAGCACTGCTTGGAATTTTCTGTGAGCAATATCTAGAAAATGTCATCCAGTAGACAGAAAGCCAGAGGATGAATCTCTGGCTTTGCACCATAGGCTGAGCACTGTAGGCTCAGTATGAGAGTACTGGCACTGTATTTAATTTTTTTGCAGGGTACTGTAAAACAGACATCCTGATGCTACAGGCTTCCTCACGAAGTTTTGAACAAAACGCTTAGATCAAAAGAGGTTGTTCAGATTTTTATATCTTCCATGAAACAACTGACTTTTCAAACCTTGGTTACCCTAAGAATTCAATGATGAAACCATCCTCTGAAGCACTGGGAATACCCAGTCAGCAACACGAAGATGCTTAACACAGTTAAGTGTAATATTTTCCTGTTTGTCAAGGCCACTGTTTTGGACAAAACTGCATGTGGAAGTACTTAACCCACATGACAGTAAAATACTAGCCATCTACATTATGCTGACACTTAACTATCAGTCAAGAAAGATCAGAAAACACGAAGCAAATCACAGGTAAGTCGAAAAGAAAAGCATATTGCTCTCATCTCTTAAAAGACGACTATGCTGTAGAATCAGAACCGAGGGTCCACGCTAACAGGCAACTGATTTAAAGTTTCAGGACACACAGAAGCTGAAATTGAAAGTAAAGGGAATGAAGGTGATGTGTTTAGCCTCAGGAAGCATGGAATTAAACTGTCTGCTGGTAGGAGGTGAGAGGGGACAAAACTGGAAATGGAGCAATCCCTTGTTTCGCAACAGCAATCCACAGGAAGGTGGTAGAGGGAAGGAAAGAGGGGGATGAAACCACAGCAAGATTTCCCTTCAGTGTACCTAGCAGGAGATTAACAGAGAATATGCTTAATTATTGCTTCCTGCCCACCTGCCTTGTTCTTTCAAGAACCAGAGCTCACTCAGACAACATTCACTCCCTTGGCAAATGAACTCCTAATGGAACTGGTTACAAATTAGCCAAGTCACTTGCTTCTTTTACCTAGAAGGATGCATTAATTCTGTCTACCTTTTTTTTTTCAGACCTGCTGGTGAACTTTCAGTTTCCAAGGATCAAAATCGGGATGTCATGCTGGGATAAATCAGCGTAACTTCTGTTGAAGGCAGTGATACTGCCTGTATTTACACCAGTCAGTCATCCATCAGTTCTGGATGATCAAATTCACTGTCCTATTTACTGCCTTCAGTAATTCTGTGTTATCCTAGCCAGTGCTAGATTTATTTTGTTAATAATTCATGGGTTGCCTTCAACTTATGACTCTCTGTGCTACACAAATGATACGGAGTAATTAAAATACCTTTAAAGCACCTTGAGTGCTGTTGGCAAGAACAACAGCAAGTATTTAAAAGAATATTTAATATCGTGCACTGCCGGCATGCATGCTGGGAAACAAGCTCGCATCTCAGACCCTACCCTGGGCCAATCACAGGAGAATGGCTTAATTGGTTAATCATATAAATTACAGTCACTTAATCATTTTAATCACCATCAGCCAATTAGCTCGGAGTTATGGGCTCTGAGGTAACAGTTATGCAAATGTTTGCTCCACTGCAAGCTATTAACAGCCATATTTTCTATATCAAGCTGACGGTGACTGATGTGAAAAGGGAAGTGAAGAAAGTGAGCATTTGTTTAGTACAAACTTCTTCTTCTGATTAGAATGAAGCACATTATTGGAATGGACTGAAAATGCAGCAGTTGTCTTTTTTCATCACAGAAAAAACCTTCAATTGGTTGTGCTGGAATGGGCATGCTGAGGTGCTCTCTGAGGTGTTTTTACAGAACACTACCATGATTGCCCCAGTGTTCCAGCATCACTGTCGCATTTAATGAACCACTTCAATAGCAGGATCAGCATAAATCTTACTGGAAGTCTGCAACAGTGAGTGAGGGCTAGTTGGTTATTGTTTATCAACAGCAGATAATTTTCCAGAACAGAGGCGTTACTGCATAACACAGTCTCCCCTGCTCTGTGTCTGCCAAAATCATCCCAGTTTTATACCCATGAAAGTAGTGGCATCATGCTGGCTTAAGTGGAGGTAGTTGCTACTCACAGGATCAGAGTTTATCCCCAGTTCTTTCCTAAAGGTGAAAAAGTGCAGGTAAGATTTTTCAGAATTTTATGGCTCATTTGCATTGTTTGGGTAAAATGGGACTGCATGACTAAAACCCAGACAAGGAAATGCAGAGCAGCGGAAGTATCTCTGATACAGTGCATTGGGGATGGAATATACACGACTTCTGTGTGATCAGATGTCCATTGGTATGTTTCAGGTTCTCTTTAGGAAATATATTGTTCTGACCCATTGCCAACTTGCTCTCCCTTGATAGCCATGCAGAAGTTCCAGACCTTCATTCCTATAGTAAAACTGATAGGGGGGGGGGAAGTTGGAGAGGAATGAGATATTTGTTAGCATTACTATTTTGTTTTTTATATTTATCAGCCAAAAGTACACTTAGAAGTCTAGCAGATAAAGAGGGTGCAGCTGACATGATTCTCTGCAGCATTCAGAAGGTTGTCACTGAAACAGTGACATGTACCTCAGAGAAACACTTAGGAGTTGCAAAGACTCTAACACACATAGAAAATGCACTTGCTGTATTTGGTGTGAGAAGCCACAAGTCGTCCATTTTCAAAATGTCTCACTACCATCAAGAAGCTGACCTACAGGATATGGAGGAATGCTTCCATGAAACTCTACAATATTTTGATTTTTTGTGTTTGATTTTTGTGTGTGTGTGTTGTTGTTTTAAGACATATTTGAAGCACTTAGAGATGTAGCTCCATAGACACACATATCACTGCCACCAGGGTCATGTATTATGGCTTAAATTAAACACTAAGGATATCAGTGGAAAGAATAACAACAGTTTTATGCTATGGTTATTTGAAGCCAGTTAGCCTGTTGTGTGGCGGTGAGCCCTGTGGTCCCGGAATCGCCTCAGGCGATTGCTTGGTATGATGAGGACCCCAGGGACGCCACCNTTAACAAATTATTACAACATCTATTAAAAATTTATTAGTCCTTTATCGGTTGTTCACAAATAGAACCGTAATGTAAAGCATGATCATTTTGGCTATTTAGATTAACAGTCACTTTGGGGAGATCGTGTATGAGTTATGAGTATTGTATTTCAAGACAGAGGGTCTGATCTTGTCAGCTAGAACAAAAAACCAAAACCCACACTATATTCAGAATCACAGAATATTCTGGGTTGGAAGGGACCCACAAGAATCATCAAGTCCAGCTCTTAAATGAATGGCCCATACAGGGATCAAACCTGCATGAACCCATGACCTTGGCGTTAGTAGCACCATGTTGTAAGCAACTGAGCTAATTTCATAGTCAAATCAACAGAGAAACAACCAGGGGCTGAAAAGACTGTTCTCAAAGTGTTTCCACTTTGGTGCAGAGGAGGGGGAAAATATGTTCCTGGGTTTCAGCCCAGGCTAAGTGACGCTATGAGTAAATGAGCTGTGTAGGTACTCTAAGAATCCAATGAACCAAGTGCTACAAATAGATTGCTACCACTGAAATGCAAAAATACCTGGCAAAGTTGGGGGGAAAATTGCTGCTACAACTGCAGATGGGTGTGTACATGAAAAGTGACTCTGATGCCAACCAGTAAAGTCTACAGTAAAGGCAGCCAAACTGAATGGCAACCACCCAGAGGGCAATCCCTTTCATAATAGGTCTGTGAGCTAGGAAAATATTTGCATACAAATTTTATGGAGGAAATTGAAATTGAGATTAAAGCCTTAATCTTATAAAAAGACGAGACCAGCCAGGGTTCTACAGTACCTACAGAGACAGGATCTGTCTGTGGCACACCACGTAAGCACAGCACTGCACCAGCATGGACAGCATGGCCCCAAACAGCTTGGTGATAAACCCAGATCTAATGATCAAACCTCAGGAAGGAGACCATGCTAGGAATGACACATCTTCTCCCTGTAAAGGAATTAAATGCCTCATTTCACAGTTCCAATGCCCCAGTACTATTTAATCTTTCAGCAACCTTGTTTGAGAGAAATCCTGAAAAATACTGAAGTAATACTTTTAAATTTCTGCCTTTAAGCAATATCTTACCTTTCTGTAGCACCAAGGAAGCTCCTGTTGAGTAGCAGTATCTTTCAGCTGTGTTGACAGGATCCCCTGGCCTTTGCCATGCCCTCAGCAGAGATACTTATGCCTGGTAAGCACTGCTTGCTCTGTCAAGGTCGTTCCATAGCTTCAGAGACATGCTCTGCCTGAAATAAATTAATAACAGAGCACACCTATCAATATTTATTACAATTACTCAGGCAGAATGTAAAACATAGGCTCTATCCATCAGCAGAGTGCAGTCAGACCATTGCTATGACCCCAAAACTAAGTCCCCAAAACCTTCAAACCTTATAAATGGTGTCATGTCCTCTCAGAAGCAAGTGTTGGAGCTGCTCATCTGGTTCTGCAAGGAAGATGGAGCCAGGTAAAGAGTTCAAACAGGAGGAGATCTTCCTGCAGAGAAGAGAGAGAGTTGCTAGGGCTCTAGGGCTTTAGTGGCTCTGTTCCACTAAAACATTTCCCAGTATCAAAGAGGAAGTGTGTTTGTCTAGGATATTCATTTACCCTATTAGACTGAAATCTTCTAAAATCTTTCTACGGCCCACATGCCAGAAGATATCTTTATGATGGTGGTTGCACAAAACCGTTGACTTCTCTAGCCTCATGCCATTCAGCTTTCAAAAATAAATACAGCTGTGATTTTGTATAATCCCATGCACTCTTTAAAAGCCTTTAGGAGAAGAAAAACATTATATTCTTGCTAGTTTGTTGAATGATCACCAATTGTCATATTTTGCATCTGCCACTGGAAAGAGACAAAGGTTTTATGGATGTTTAAAAAATACTTTAATGACAGGTTTTCTTCATTCTTTTACTAGAGCTATGGCTTTCTTATTCCTACATTCATTTCAACCAAGCAGTCACAAGGAATGCCAGATCAGGCTTCTTGAAAATTAGCCTCAGTTAAGCCAGGTGGCCTTTGATTGTTAACAATTGATTAGAAAGCGAAAGACAGATTTACAGCAAATTAGTCGATACCTGAACTTTTTTCTTTTTTATTCGTAAAAGAGATCTCCTTTCTGCCTGTTGTTATTTTTAATATTCCATTAAGGTGCCTGTATTTATGTCACCATGTCTCAATAGAAAGGCTTTTTTATTCTATTGACAAATCTGTCACTTAAGGAAGAACATAATACTGCTGCTGGTTTTACTGATTAATGATAGTTTGACTATATTAAATACGATAATCATCTTAATGTACTGTCATTTAGGTACACGATGGTGCTTGGTGTTTGCTTGCAGGGAGGTCACACTGTACCACACCATTTTTTTTCATTAGTGTGTTGAGGGTGAAGAGGTACATTGGTGCATAACCCCAGAGCAGGAACAATCTCCATTCAGGAACAGTGCTGTGCAAATGTCTTTCTCTCCGAGGTTTCTAACTTTACAAAGAACATGATGAATCTTTGACCCGCGTTAAGCAACAGCATGCCTAAGGTGTGGCGTGCATCCCAAACTTGATCAATATTTGTCTCAGGCGTTTTAGTCCACACAGGCAAGTTATCTGAGGTTGTGAATATCAGCAAACACAGGAAGATGGCTAGAGTTAAATTCAAGAAAGAGTGGCAGCCCTAGAGAAACTTTAGGCACTTCAGGGAACAGCATCTGAACAGGGGCTTTCTGGATATCACTTTTGGCCTGACTTCCTGTTTGAATTGAAGTTTGGGTGTTGGTACATCCACTAGCTGTACTACTGGTTACAGCTCAGCAGCAAGGTAGCTCTGGAAAATATCCCAACCACTTCTGGTTTTAGAGGCCTTAAACAGTTTTGGAAATCTGGCTCCATAATCAACTGCATAAAGAAGAGCATCATCATTAGAGCCCATCACCAAAGTGCAGGCCGCCAACACAAACAAGATTTTCTGTTGCTCTGCCTCCCCATCTCCTTGTATCTGACATCTTCACCAGGCTGCTGAATGATATCCAGACCTGAGAGATGGGTGCATGAAAGAAGGTTGGTCCTTGCATGGCCTGCAGTTTGAAATCAGATACCAAACTCAGGAAGGAAAACAGTCAAACCCTGTTCTTTGGTGAGAGTAAAGTACGAAAAGCCATGACCCTCCTTCAAGCACCAGTATAACCGGGTGAGCCTTGTTTTAGGCTTGTCAAAGCATCAAGTGCACCCAGTAGCTATTCCCCTTTTCTACAGGACATGTTTTTCGAACTGACAACGCAAAGTCAATGTATGACTGCAGATTTCTCGAGGGCACAGGGAACTGCAAACTCCCCTTTGACTGGCAGTGACTGCAGGTATGGATGTGAAAAATGTTTAAGGACCTTAAAGAAATTAAGACAAAATCACAGCTGTACTACTTAAGAAATGTAGGAATAGAAAGGACATGGTTAAATTAATAGGGGTGTTCTGTTGTTCAGATCTGGGAACATGGAATACAAGCCAGGTCTGGGCATTGAATGTTAAAGCAGCAGTAAAATGGGCAACATTCAAAGTATAAAAGGACTATTATAAACTCCTGGTTTAGCCTTCTTAATAAAAACTGAAAGCTTGCATTGCTTCCAGTAAGGGCTACTGAAAGTGTGACTGTGTTAGTACAGGTGGGGCCAGGGAGAGGGAAAGAAAGAGAAAACAGAGCATCAGGAGAAAGTGTGCTTTTATTGTCTCATTTGGGTTTTTATTAGCAAAGTTTGTAATGCAAAAATGGTAGCTGGATTGCTCTACTTCATGTAGTGAAGGAAAGCCTGAGGAGTCCTCAGAGAGAAAGAAGGAACTCATCTCTTTTAGCGTGCTCCATTTTTCACCTTTGAATTCAGAGATCTCAGGCCCCAGACAACATCTAAGGCAGAAGTTAAACTAAGGAGAAGACAGAAGAGTTTATTTTCTTCTTTTTGGTCTGGCCATAAGGAAGAGGTCATTTGATGTCTCTTAAAGCTTTTTGACTGTGCACTGACGTAAGCCAAATTACCTTGGACTGGTTATGGGCTAAAGAAAGCAAATTCTTAGCCCACAAGAAGTATGTCTGATCCTCTGAAATGTTCCCCATCTATGCCTCTGTTGACTGCACAAGGGTCTTCATCAGCTATTCTTCCTTGTGGAAGTCCCTTAGCTACATGCTGAACTAAGGTGCTGTGAACCTGGGGAAACTGAGTGACCAAATGGGAACTTTTGGGATACTGTGAGTGGCTCTTGTCAGTGCCACTTTCACCAGAGAACAGAGACCTGTTCTCCATGTGCGCTGGTCAGAAATTCAAAGCGCTGAGGGCCTGACCCTACCCTGGACAGTGGCTAGAGACTTTATTATTAGCTTATGACTAAGAGAACTCTGTTCTATTTGGTTTTTTTCTCATACACCATATGTTGAATCCACTGATGAATTGTCCCCTGAAGAACTCTGCCTTCTTCCCATTGCTCTTTCTCCTTTGACTCTTTAGGATAGCTTCTAAAATAATCATGAACTAGAATTAAAATAGCTAAAAATTAAACAGATGTTGACCCTGATCTTTCAACTGTTCCTTTCAATTTTAGTTACTGTTGTTAAGACTTTTAATGAGGGACACAGACTATTTTTATTATCTTAACTAATTCCAGTAATTTTCTAATTTGTGTCATGCAACTGCTACTACTGATTAAGTTAAAGCAGCTTTTTATTCTTAGAAAAAAGATCTATTTGTGACTGGCCAAGGCATTTGCTTTATTCTGGTGATCTCTGACAGAAATCAGGGTAAAACAGACAAATCATTGAAAGACCATGTCCCATAGTTTTGAGTTAGCAATGGGTTTAGATTGACCTAAGTCTTCAAGAATGCAGGTGTGAATGAGGATCATTGAGTATAATTAATTTTTCCTTCCTCAGTGAACAGTACAACATATTTGTCTGTATGAATGTCTGTATTTACAGGATAGGGCTTCATGAATAATTTGGCGGATTAGATTCAGAGAAATGGTGTGACTTGGTGAAGTGAAGAACAAGGTAGGAGGTACACTGAGCACCTGCCCTCCCTCACAGAGTTTTCATCATCCTGCAGGATTAATCCCTTACTAAGGGTTCTTATTCACATTTATAACGACCAGCTCACCCTAATAAGAAACAAGCTACGTTTCAAACTTTGATCCAAATGCAAACTGGCTGCTGGTCAATTGAACAGAAATTAGATCATCACTCACTAAGCCAAAGGCATCAACAATATGTTGATGTATTTCTCAATAGCAATTTCTCAAAATCATTCTGCAGCTGTAATCAGAGAAGGCAACAGAGGTTTGTTTCTCTGCTGCCTTTTAGCTCTGTCCCTTTTGGGTCCAAGAGGAGTCAGCTGTGGTCACGCTCTGGTGCATGGAAGCTCTGGAGAGCTGATGAAAAGAATCAGGTGACAATTTGCAAAGTCTGGTTCCTGATGCTGCAATCATTAACTTGAGCAGGGTGTCACGCCTCCTGTGCCGGGAGTTAAAGTCTGTTTTAGAGAGCTAGACAAAAACACATTATCAACTGGAAGACAGGCATGGACAAGAGTAGGAACTTCTGGAGAGTTAGACCCCCAGAGATTATGAAAGAGTGGTAAGATGTTATAGGACAAAATGCCCTGATCAGTCCTTGAATTTCAACAGAAGAAATTACAGACAGAGGTGGGGAATCAACATCAAGTGACATACTAGTGCAATAAATACGGTTAACTGTATGTCAGGAACACATTGTAAAAGGCAGGAAAAGCAGCTGTTTGATCCTGTCTTCATGAGTAATACATGTCTTACAGGTCTGTGACTATTTACTATGCATCATGTTCTCAGTATTTCCATTTTTATTTTATTCCAGATAATTATAAATGGCTAATATTCCCACAAGTACAAAGCTACAGTGATGTACTTTCATCTCCTTCTGAGGACTTCATGTCATTTTAAGAACAAGAAAAAGTCCTCTAACTGCATTGTTTACTCCAAACCAAAAATATGCCCACAACTGTAACAGACTACAAGAGTGTCTCCCATTCCAAAGGGTGTCTGAAGATTCCTGTCAAAGATCAAAGGACTGTGCAAAGGGTTGTGTGCATGTGGGAATCTGTGTGCAGTTTATGCACTCTGCTGGATAAGAAATGCTGTGAGCATGGCTGCAAAAAAAAAAAAAATATAATCCCTTTTGACCGTGCTAACCTGTTTTGTACCACCATTATCATCATTTTACCTTTATTTTGAACTGAAATATCAAGGATTATAGAGAGAAAAATAATACTGGAGGGTGTTAAAATGGACAATTTTCCATAAAAGGCAGTAGTTTCCAGTGGTCTAGCAAAGACTGGCACTTGAGAATGGGAAGATAACTTTCAGAGCCATAAATAACAACTGAAAACCCCAACTTGAGTTTCACTGTTCCTCTGTCAACAAACAACTATGAAAATTTGTAAATATTTCTAGTAATAATCTTCAAGAATGATGATGGCTTAGTATTATAATTGGTTAGTTGATTAACTCACCTACTAGAGATCCAAAGGTCCAACTCTGCTGATGACTCATAGAAGTGTCAGTGTGATGCCGTGTGATGCAGTTTGTTTTTCCATATGCTTTCCTGAAATCCCTAGGAAATTACTCTCACAAATGCATATTAAAAGGTCTTTATTAATATAGCAGAGTTAATCAGAGTATAATCTAGGAAATGCCAGAAGTGCCACAACCAGCCGACTGTTACTCCTCTGAGGTGTTGCAGCCTCCACTAATAAAATATCACAACCAAAATTATAATAAAAAAGCAAACAGTTTTTTTTTGGGTCAGTCATGCTGCGCTCACTTTGAAAATGACTGCATGGTAAGGTGAGATTTTAAAAGTTCCAAACAGAAGCAATTAAGTTGGTGAAAGAAAATATAGCTATTTGCAAATCTGCCTTCTCCTCCTTCACTCTCCTGCACAAGAGTACTCCTAAGGGACCAGTTAATTTCTGCATGTGTATGTACTGTTCTTTAGGTCACAGTACAGCAGACTGAGACACAGAAGTTCAAGCCAAAATTGTTTTGCAATTAAGAAAGTGTTGCAAGGTGAAGTTGTGAGGGGAAATAATAAAAAGGAGGTCTTTAGTATCATAACTTTTTTTTTATTTCAGTGGGTCTGAAACATATGTTTTAATCTAAGAGACATACTTGAGATATATAGTTTTGAATTAGGTCAGACTTAGATGTTTAAGAGAATTCATGAAAGAGGGGCAAAGCTATATATGTTGCACATGGTGTAATGCTTTGGTTTAAGGGTCTCTAGTTATCAGTGAATGTCTGATGTAAATTGTTATTAGTGACATACATTAATAATAAAACCTGAGAAAACACTGATGTTTTTTAAGTAGCTCAGATTGTGAGCACTTTACAGCTAATGGAATCCCTGCCTTACAGCAAGGAATTACTCTCCAGCAGGCCAGTGAGATTTCTACACAAATTAAGACTTTTCCACTGTCACAGAGAACACTTTGGATTGAACCAGGGTCTCCTGAGTCTTAGCCCAACCTTCATAGCCCTAAGCAATTGTAGGTATACCCCTTCATGGTAACTAAAAATAGGCTAAATACGTTTTAAATGGCAAGCTTTTGAGAATTGTATTTTCTCAACAACCAGCCATGGAATACAGAACAAAGCAGAGCCCAAGTGTTAATTGCTCCAACCCCATAATTAAATGCAGACATACTGTACTCTGACTGTGATTCTTGAAAGCATGCCCACTTGGTTTTTTTCCGTGCAATAAAAAAAGAACTCCATCAATATTTTGTTTGAGTGAATGCAGTTAGCGATAGCTGACGTGACAATAGGTTATTGGCGTAGTTATGATCAGAAATGCCTTCATACATTAGCCACAAAAAAAAAAGGCAGTAGTCAAGCCACTACAAATTATTCTGCTTATTAACATCCGGTATGCTCTAGAAAGCAGTGAATGCGCATGTGTTTATTTTGTGGTTCTGTCGGGGAATGGCCCTGGGATCAGATTTAGTGCATGCCTGTCTGGATGAGCCCATGTACTTAGTTGGACAGATGCAAGCCTGTCTGGCCCAGAAGTCAAACACATCAGCACAGTACCACGAGCAACCTCGTGTGCGCTGCTTCTTTGCTGTTATGTCTTCATAGGTCTGGACCAAAGGCCAACCTCCACATACCCGGACCAAAGAGTCTGCAGCTGGAGCCAGCGTCACTCCTCCTCCACTCGTGTCCTGTGATCCCAGCTAGCACCAACAGCTTTCACCCGACTGAGAGCATGAGAGTCCTGTTGTCCCTCTCCAAGCCCGACCTTCACTGTTGGCTTTATTTAGGAGCTAAATGAAAGCTGAATATTTATGATTTAGATGTGCCAAGATCGAGACTTTACTTTCCAATTAATTTCAAGTGGTTGGTTTAATAAACAAGAAATCCCTTCCAAAAATTGAATCAACGCGTTATATGCCTTCAGGGCTTGGACCCCCTAGGCTACCTTCTGCTTATATTTTATTTGCATCCTGCACATTTGCTTTGTAAGTGAGTGTCTAGGTCTGCAAGGACAACCAAAGCTGAGATTTTGTATGATTACTTGTGGATGTTTAAGTCAAACATCAAATTTAATAGACTGCTGTTAAATATGGGCAATAATTTTCATTTCCTTTAGAGGGTGGGCAGCCTTAGGGCATTGCTCTCGTCACCACCTGTATGTTGGTGAGGTCCCCTCCTGTGGGTAGGAAGGCAGGGGTGTTGTTGCTCTCACTGAGGCGGGGGGGCCTCTGAGGAAGCCCTGGTCACATGCTTGCACTTTGGAAGTGCACTGAACCAAAATACAGATTACCTGAACCAAAATGCTCACAGTCCACCTCCTTCCCTCCCCCTCAGCACCACCTATCCTTTGGGCATTTACCATCTGTTTCCAGATTCCCATGGAGAGAGGGGTTAAAAGCATTGCTACACTTACATCCTATGCTCAGTGGACTTTGTACCACAATGGTTTCTTCTGTGCCCCAGCAGTACTGGCTGGTAATTTGAAAGTTTTTTTATGATCCCTGCAGAGTGAAATAAACTTGTAAGTGAGAAGTAAAGCCTTGTGTCTGAATAGTGCTATAAAGCTGTTTAACTCCAGCAAGTTATACAATCCCAAATAACATCCCCTTGGGGGCTGAGTAAATTCTTGTGGGAGAGGAGGAGGAGGATCAAGATACTGTGAGGGAAATGCTTGATAGATGCTCTGCTGCCTGTGGCATCAGGGCTTTTCCCTGTGATGCAGACCGTGCATCCATTGTTCCTCCTTCTGCAGGCCTCTTGGTTACATACCCCACTGGCAAAGCTGTTCTCCGAGATTGCAAAGAGGTCTTCTGACTTTCATTTGAACCTTCAATGTATCTCGCACTCTGATCTGATGGTTTCCTGAGCAGGTATACCTCGAGTTTTTCCCGCCTTGGTACCCAAATATAACACAGTTGGTGAATTAATCAGTGAAGTTTTTCCTCCCGTATCAGCACTATACCCTACTGTCACATTTGCATTCTGTTTTACATATTTCCTTAGAAACAAGACACCAAACCTGAGGAACCTGTGTGTGCTTTAGGGAGTTTCTGACACAATCCAAACATCTTCCTGGAAAAAACCATAAATTGTTCCTTTCTAAATTTGTCCTGTGGTTTCAAACAAGAAATATAATTCTTCTGAAGCTGTTAAATATGATGCCATCATTGAAAGGCAGATGTGGGCTCAACCAAGAGGCAATAGCATCACTTTGAACAGGTAAACCATCCCTGTAAACTGCCTTAAAAATTCTTATTAATACCAGTAAATAATACTATTAGTTCTATATCCAAACTGTTTTAGGCCCATGGGAATGCAGGGAGAGAGCTGACTTCACCAGTGAGAACTGCAGCCATTATTTTGGCAGCATTGAACCTAGATTTATGGTATTCCATTAAGTAGGAATGCATTAACTCTACAACTGTCACCACTGCATTGATGTCAAAGGAAGTGCTCTGCCTGGTTTTGCTGACTTGATTGATGGAAAATAGTATATCAGTCTGGTTGCTCTCTCTCTGATGAGAAAGGCAAGTATCCTGGACCCCTGAAGCTATAGCAGAACTCAATTTTTTTTTCCTACTCTTGGCAAATTTTCCTGCATTCTTTGGCCCTGGCCATGGAAAAGGAAAAATAATACAGTTGACTTTTTTTACATTGCCCAGAGAGGAAGCAACCCAACAGGCAGAGCAATGCAGTTGAACCCATCTCGCCTTCCAGTCCGGTTCAATTTCAAACTTCAGCTTTGCACAAATGCTATCAAGAGTGGGCCAGACTTGAACAGCAAACTCAAACAACTCAACATACTTGGAGAATCTCTGCAGATTGAAACTCAGACAGAATCTGGATTGCAGGACAAAGATTTCTTACCACGGATCCACTCTCCCAGCAGACTGAAAAAATATTGGCTTCATCTCTGGTGAATACTTAAAATAGCACCTATTCCTGTAGCACATTAAAAAGGCACTTATTTTTTGCAAAGCAGGGAAGTTCTTCTTTTGCTCCTGAAGAGACAGAGAATTGAGATACACAGGAAATGTCTAGTGAGTAAAATAACCAGGGACCATGCTCTGGCCCTGAGGCCAGACAGCACAGCATGGCTCAGCTCTACATACCACACTCTCTTCTTTCCCTTCCCCACCCCCCAGACTCTGGGTGTTTGAGTTGAAATTGCCTGATGGGAATGGACCCTGGCACGTGCTGTCCCCTGAAGCGTGTCTGTGTGTTGTTTGGAAGAAGGGCAATCAGCACAGCAATCCCTGTGCTTGGGAGCATGCAGGAATTACAGAGCATGGACAACTGCCGGTCTTCTGCTGCTGCCCTGCTCTGCCAGCCAGGGTAGGCACAGGAAAAGGAGCTGTGTGTCCTTTTATGGCCCCTTAAAGGACCTGGCAGAACACCAGCATTCAAGTCCATGAATATGATCCTTGAAACTCTCACCTAAACCCGTTGGCATTTCAACTTCTAGCAGCAAGCTGAACCAGGTGGGTAACATTCTGCATCTGTGAATGTCCCCAGTCACTTCGGTTGCGGCGACCCAAGATGTTTGCCTTTCTGCTCTGAAAGCCTTCAACAAGATCATGGAGGGCACCACTGTCAGTCAAGTCAAAAACGTAATGTAAGGAGAAGGCAGGATCCATGATCAGCTTGATTACATTTGCAAATGAGATCCCCAAGTGTACGTGCATACACGTGCGCACACACACGCTCGGGGTGTGCACATGTGCATGCACACTCCAAGAGACACTGCCTAATAAAACGTCTCAGGACCATCTGCAGCAAACAGGTTCTGCAAAAACCAATGCCAAGTGATGTTCCCACAATCACACTGCAGGGGGAGGACTGCCCATGTCTCCCCATGTGCTCCCTTCTGTAGAAGGCCCAGCGGTTATGGTGCAGACCAAGGACTCGAAAAATTTGAATTCCTCAAACACCAAAAGGACAGGACCACGGTTAGATTATATTCCATACATAAGAGAGAGAGGAAACAGTAAAACATATTTTTCAGAGTTTTGTTTTCACTTTGGATCAAGAAGTAAATTCATATTATGGAAGATAACATTTCATCTTGCCCATACACATCGACGGTTTTGATCCTATGGACGAAAAAAAAATTTAGGATGCTTTCTGTTAGATTTCTTTCTGTGTTATTATTAGAAATCCTCCCTGTAGACTTAAAACTAATGTTCTCTTTACCGAAATCTCTATTATTCATAATATTTTTGGCCTGAAATTAGTCCTTCCACAAAGCCTTCCCATCTCAGCTGGGAAAGATTAGTCTCTTTACTGTCTTCCCTCACTGCCCTCTTCTGTTACTCATCTGCTCATACTTTATCTCATCCAAAAGCAAGAGGCTTAGACTGAATTCATTAATCAGCGTTTCTGGAGTTAAGATGTGGGGAAGTCTCACCCCTGCACATCCTCTCTTCATTGCTGTGTTTATCATCATCTGAAATTGGTTTGTCAGCTAGCCACTCACCTCAGCTGATGGTTCCTGCTATACCAGCATTACAGTCCCCATAAGAAATAATAAACTATGGCATGTTGCGAGGTTCATGTACTATTGAGCCAAAGAAATCACTTAGAATTTTGTTGCTGACATTTCCCTCAGAACATCTTGTAAAAATGAGTGTTTCTAATTTAAGTTTTTACATTTTCCTTCCAATCATTTTCATTCAAGTCTCATACTTTTATCAAACGTGAGCTATGGAGCTAACTCAGTTCACTTAGCTATTTCAGAAATTATTAACACAGATTATTCCAGAAACCATAGTATCTTGATTCTTTATCTTCCAAAATGTATTTACAAATTAGTTTTCTCTAAATAGCTCCCATGTAAGAAGTGCTACTGCAGTGATTTGGTGGTGTTGCTCGAGGGCTACTTATATTCACTGCACAGGAAGTTCAATGTGAGCCACACAGAAAAGGTTATAAACGTGACTGTGTACACAACGGTTTGAAAACAGGTCTTTTCCACAACAGGGAGAAGATTTTTCTCTGTATTTGCTTGATCATCATCTTGACCTTTCTAATACACTTAGTCATCACTGTTTTAGAGTACCAGGCAATGTGATTCAGCAATCTTCAGGCAAAACACAGCACAGATGTGTTTGGCCAGTCTGCTGGCTAATTGATAATATATCAGCTGACAGTCTTCAGGGGCACTGGCTGCAGATGTCTCTCCTTGAGAGTTATGATGACCATTATGAGTGTATTAAGCTTTAAATTTTGTATTTTTGTAAAGAACCCTGATAAGCTGATGGACATTTAAATATTCTGAAATAAATGTGCTAAACATACTCCTGACTATCAGATTTTACTATCAAAATCTGCAGTTGCCAGGGCCTTCTTTTTTGTATATTCATAGAAGGTATAGATGGAAAGAAGCAGGATAAGCTTTATTTGATAATATATGTTTTTAACTGTTTGCATAAACTCTGGTAGGAAACCAGAAAACCCTGTGCAGCAACCTAACACACACACACTCATTTCTCTGTTTGATTTCAGACTTTCAAATAACCATTGGCAGGACTAGCAGAACACAACGAGCATCTGTGTCTCTGCTTTGCTTTCTATTGCCATGACAATTATCTGCATGAAACTGGTGCATTACAGTAATATGTGCTCCACCATAACAGACCTAGTCGGTTTGGTACAATGACTCTTCAGAGGATTTAGCTTTTTATTACACTGAATCAAAACGAAAGAAGCAATCTGACTGTATGGCTGACTCTTGAGCTGAAACATGTTTTATCCATTCATTTTTCAACACGCTTTCAAAAGTGTATTGCATAAAGTTTGTTTTAGCTATCAAAAAACCCTATCGAGATGTGTTACTCATTTTAAACAAATGTTCCTATTGTAGTGTCAGATTTACATGTTTTTCTGGCTCTGACTCAGATTCTTCATGGGGATCAAAGCGATAAAGTTCATTACATCAGAAAACTCACTTAGATCAACTTACAGTACTTCAATGAAAGTGAGTTTCCTTTGCTGGAACAACTTAAAGTGTATGCATATATTTTGATGTTCCTGGTTGCAGTCTTGTGATTTTCTCAGCCCAAATACTCTGCTTGTCTCCAGAGACACAGAAAAAGTCATGCAAATATTCCAAAGTTATGCCCATTATATACAAGAGGCAATGTTGAAAGTTGTGGCTTTAACAGAAATGGAAGTTATTTAACAGTCTACCAAGAGCCTGAATGCATCTTTGAGGAAGTTTTTTTTACTGTCTTCACTGGGTTCATGATTTTGGCAGCAGGCAGACACAGATTAGGCTGCATATTTAATGAGCTATATAATTTTGGGTCTGACATCTTTTCCTACAGAATATTGTCCTACTGTTCAAACAGTATCATTCCTTTACATCTCCTCACCTACTCATAAAAATGAAAGTAAGATGGGGTAAATAATGTTTTAAACCCTTTTTAATAGAAAAATGCAGATCCATCCATTGGAACATTTTATGAGAAGATGTCATTTACATAAATTTTACAACTGTTTGAGGGATCCAGAATGGAGTGGTTGAGGGAACAGGGTAAATTGTGAACACACAGGATGAGATTCCCAATCAGCCACATTTCCTGGGTTTGCCTCAGCTGTTAAAATGCTGGATCTTCTGAGCTGGAATTTTTTCTTTCCTTCAAAAGTGGCTGAGCTTGAGGCCTCATTGCATTGCAAGACAAAAGCAAATGACAAACATTGGAATTTTTTCCCAGAAGAGAATTATTGCTTTCCAGGCACCCACACCTATGTAAGTGAGTAAAACTGATGGCCCCATCATCTTTTATTTGCACGAATTTTCTGATGTTATGCCAAATCATTTTGTTGGACAGCATTTCTTCCTGAGCTGATCCCCATAGCTCATGATTGCTAGTCAACCGTGTGTCCAAATTGTTAAATATTTCTGCCAGAAGTTGCTTATCACA
Source organism: Gymnorhina tibicen (assembly GCA_013399875.1). Lineage (NCBI taxonomy): Eukaryota > Metazoa > Chordata > Aves > Passeriformes > Artamidae > Gymnorhina > Gymnorhina tibicen. The sequence continues at coordinate 1,483,838 of VXAZ01003471.1, forward strand.
AATCTATGTATCACAGACTGTGATACAGCTGTCTGAGTAATCCCCAAATTAGCTTTTTCCACCACTTTAATCTCTGGAGGGGAATTTCCTTTGACATGCCCACCTGGACAGAGCCCCTTTTACAATTGCCAGTTAGAAAGTACTTCCATTCTGTCCCCAGACAGATCCTACAGTAAATGGAAGAGATGAGGCAAAGACAAGACTTGAGGAATGCAGACTGGGTCATGCCAGAATTATAGGGAGTATTGATCAATTACTATATTGCCCAGACAAGTGCCACCAGCCTGTGTGACAGAAATGTGCTGACCCGTGCAAAGATAAGTGAAGTACTCAGCAAAATGGATTATCCCAGAGCTAGAAAGTGATGGGTTGAAGGCATGTGTTTCCCTGCTAACTGTGAGTAATGGTAAATGATGCGTGGATAGTTTAGGTCTAAGTCTAAGTGCTGCCTAAGTACCTACACAGTTTTGCTTACCAAGTGAGTCTTAAAAATCACCAGTGAAGACTTGCAGAGTTATGCTAAATATGGATCTGTAAAGCTACAGGGTATATATCACTTTCCTCTCTCTCTCTCCTTCCAAACCTATTTCTATGCCTGGTATTAAAACCGAGCCCCAGAGAGACTACCAGGCATGAACCCCTGCTGTCCAGGCCTTACCACTAAGTCATATTGGAAAACTTGAATCCAACCCCTCCACTCCCTTGTCTTTCACAAGCTGGGGAGAAGAAACCTATTTCGAAATGAAGGAAAATATGAGAACCTCGGGAAAACAGGTGATTTTATGAAATTGTTTACAGTGTTGAGATGAAATCTCACTAGAGATTCTTATGGAATTTCATTGCCACCAAGCCAGAATCTGAATCTTAGACAAGGTTCAGCCTTTAACTTGAAGCCCAAACCTTGACTTAAAGGGGATCTTGACCCACATCTGGTCAACAACTTCTGAATTTATGTATTAAAGAAGCCTTGAGATATATTTTTTTCCTTTTATTGCTGATGTGCTCCTGATTATGAAGTTAAGAAGAGAGTGTTTTCATTTTATTATTATTATAATACCTTACATTTATATGGTATTTCCTTATCCCCCAAATCCTTAAGTGCTTAGGAAACCAGAAAAAAGGATCTCAATCCACTTCTGAAAAACAACTCTTAATGCACTACCATACAACAGCTAAGTAGAGGATGTTCACCAGAAGTCTTTCATGACAACAAAAACAAACAAACAAACAAGACCTTGGTTTTAAGTTTCACCCAAAACACAGCAGCCCCACCAGTGTCCTAAACTCAAGACTGAGCTGGCAGTTCAATTCTAACTCCAAAGAGAGACTGCCATCTACTAAATCAGAGCTGCCACTTGCAGCAGCACCAACACATTCCTCAGAGCCCTCCTCCTCAAGCCCTTGTCAGCCACAAATCCACTCCAACCCATGAGATGCAAATATGCCTGTGCTGGAAAGTGTATGAAAGGATGGTAAAGGGAAGAAGAGTATCAGAGAAAAGATACTTGCCACCAAACTACACTTTCTTCTTGCCAACATACAATCCACCTGTCGTCTCTACTTTCAGTCATCACCCTGTTTATAAAACACACATAACGGGACTTGCTTAAAATGTAATACCACTGAGGCATAGAAGTCAAGCTATTAACACATAAAGCTCAATCAATACATTACATTAATTCATGTATTGATCACATAATCTATTTTAAAAATAAGCATAACAGTCCCTCTGGTAATATAAAACATGAAAAAACATGCATTTCAAATGATACCTGAGTTATCCCTCTCCCCAGAAATCCTAGGCTCATCCAATAACATTGTCAATTCACAGAGGCTGTCTATTTTTTAATGTAGTGCATCAGCAAAAATAAATTCCTGAATCAACCAGAATATTTTTATAATGAATTATCTAAAAACCCTCTTTGCACTGCTAAAACTCAGACTTAGGACCTTTTTCAGTTACCAACCTTTTAAAAATATGCAGAGATGAAAAGCATTCATTCAAATATTTGTACAGTATGTACGTATGGAAGTCAAATGATGTAGGAGCAGAAAGTGGAAAAAAAAATTGTTATAAGGGCAGATGAGAAGACCAGCAAACAAAACCAAAATATGTTTCAAAGGGCAAATCTTGCAACTGCCAAAGCTGGAGGCTTTCGCAAGGCTAACTATCAAGTTGGGAAGCCTCATTCTCTATATGTCCAACTAGATACACCTCCAGTTTTCACAAGAAGTCTTGAATTTGACACTTCACATTGCAAATGTTATTTGAATATTTTGTCTGAAAAGTGAAATTTAAGGAAAAGACAGAGTGAATTATTTTTGTGGATTGTATCTATGATGGAAAAGCAGCAGACAACACTGAGTATTTGTTGCAAGTTTGAGACTCAGCCATTTTCCTTTTCCAAGTAGAAGGCCATAAGAACAATACAGGAATTGGGTCCACTTGCATGAACCTGGAAAGCCACGAACACTGTATCAGGCTAAGGCAGCTGCAGAGCAGGAATCCCAAGTGATAAGCAGCAGTAATGCTGGAATGCAAGAGCTAATGAATTGAGTCAATTGAGTCTCATTTAATTCCCTTCAACTTGTCATACACTTCTCCTGTAAAGTAATTTCTTAAGAGCTTAGCTTGATCGAGAAAAATTAAAAATACAGCACTAAAACAGGAGAAAGAGTATCAAGTCAGCTTTTTACTTAGTAAACGATGCAAAACCTTACTGTACTATTAAGGTACACAGCCCAGTTACTAAAATATGTAAAACTGAAATAATAAACCTGTAGTTTGATTAGACAGGGATATAAAAGCTGTGGTAGTAAAATCAACATTTGAATCAATCAAGTTTATGAAAATTAAACTAGCAGAGCCTGCATATATTACTTAAGCATGCAAGCGTTACTAAAGCCTTCAACATTTATTAGGGAAAATAGTGGAAGTTTTGTTTTCATCTAGAATGTTATCATACACAGGCATGACCTTTGTCACCTCTTCAGTGCTAAATAAGTGAGCTTATCATGCTGAGTGGTAAATGACCTTTCATTAATTTTCATTGTTTACTATTTCCCATTTAAAAGCCCCCAAACTTTCAGGACATTATTTCTGGTGCTGCATTGTATTCAAATAATCGTAATTTTACCCATGCAAACAATGATAAGCATTTTTTTCACTCGGAAAGTGCAAAAGAAGGCCCACCCTGGCCAGACTGCCTAATTTGGGCTGAACACAGAAATGTTGTTTCTGAGCTATGACTGACAGAATGTTTCTGTAAGTGAAGTTATTCAGGTTGCTGCCCTGAAGCTTTCTCAGTTTTCAGACTTCAGCTTCCACTGGTTGCAATAGAAAAAGGAAATGCAAAATTAAAATTTTCTGGGTCAGTCTTTGTATTTTTATATTTGCAAAAATGCAAATGAAAAAGATTCATTTTGAATCTGAATGCACCAAAACAGATGGAATCTGGATAATTTCCCCCCATGTGTTCACATTTCTATCACAAGATTGTTTCATATACACAAAAGCGAAGGGTCATATATTATGCAAATGGAAATACGAAGAAATGCAGTATCAAGTCTGAGAACCCATCATGTGTAACAACACCTTGAGGGCCACTGTCAATTGCTAAAAGAAAAAAAGGTGGATGCTGCCTAGGGATGCATATCTGCTCTGTTTATGGCCCTTCTGCTTCCTTTATTATCCCAAATTGACACATTTTCCTTGATCTCTTTCTGTTGCTCCAGAGATCCATTCAAAGGTTATTTTCCCAATGAGGAAGCAAAGCTTTAGGCTTTTTTTTAGGCTTTTAGACTTGTTGTCCTGAGTTTAGCAATCGTAAGGCTAATTCATCCCTCTACTTGGAGGGGAGATATCTGCTCATCTGCTGACCACCTTAGTATTTTTTTCAACCCTTCCCTGTGGCCCTTGGCAACAGATTTGAGTCTCTTGTCTTCATATCAGACAAGGTAGGCTATCTCCTCTCAGCCCTGACAAGCGAAGTCCAATTGCTTGAGGGTTTAAAACAGTTAAAAGGGACATGGGATTTTTATTCCTTTTTTTTTCCTTCTTAGTAGCTGCTATTAGCCTTACCCTCATGTTTCAGTGAGTTTTCTCCCAGCAGGGAAACTGCCTGCTGCAGGGTGCTTTTGTTGCTTTCATAAATCTCTAATTAGGTCCCTATCTGATTTAACAAGAAGTCAATCCTGTCCCCAGTCATCTTGAAAGCTTTACAAATCTTTGCTTTTTGAAGATCCAAGTGAGGAAACAGCCTTCTACCTATCCCACAACTAATCTTTTTTACTTGCTTTGAAGGTGTTCTCTATTACCCCGCTCTACATAAAATCGGAGCAATTAAATAGGAAAACAATGTAACGCATATTTGCGTGCTCAAAGGACGTCTGTCGGGTTGTTAGGAATGGTTCCTGACTGAGGACAAGGCTTTTTACTGGCAACAACAGGGTTCATTACAATTCCACAATGCTTTGGCAGTGTCAGTATATTATTTGAATTTCAGAACCTTTGGGTTTTTTCTTGGGATTTTTTGTCTTTAAAGGGTTAATGTACTTTAATGTTACCCAGAAACCACAATTCTAGAACTGACGAAAAGGGGGCCACCAGTGGAATTTGTTAACATTTTCTCCACACAGATCTTGGTTACTTCTTGTGTAGGAGGCACAGGAGAAAAATGAATGAAGCAGCCTTTTAAATGTTGGAAACAGTCTGGAAATCGAGACCAGTAGAGTACAAGCATTGATTGTGCGCCTGAGTTACACCCCTGGGCTTTTAAAAGGAAATGTAACATTTCCAGAGTCTGAAGACATTATTGCTGTACATGTAACACAAGTGGGATTAAGAACAAGCAGTTTCCCTGATAGCAAACACTGAAATAGTCATACTCACGTTAACACTCCTCCACAACTTACATGAGCACTTCTTTTGTGGCTTTTGACCCCAAGAGAAGCCCATCTTAACCCAGTGTTGCCTGTGAGGCCCACCTTTCTCTGCAGCTTTCAGGTCAAATGCCAGGGACTTGACTAGATAATTATATCTATCACGAAGCCACGCAAAGCAGGTTGTGAGAGGTGCTGAGCGCCATCCACTCACTGGACCAGGCCAGCAGAGAACTGGAAAAACATGTACAAAACAGTGAGAGAGTAGGAGAGGAGACTGGAGTAATTTCTTGGCTTGCTTTTCTTGTCTTCTGTCCACATCCATCACTTATTCCTGTGTATAACAGGAGGCAGAGCTACCTGGTGCACCTCACCTCAATTCTTACACTCTTCAAAGAGAACTATTTCATAGGAATTGTTTCACTTTAATTATACGAGCAGACATTAACAAAAGAAATGAATCACAGCATTTATTTCCATGAGGCGCAAGCTTCAAACTTTTACAGATTTCTTCTCCAAGCAATTCAATAAGCACTCCCAAGTCTGACCAGGGAGGAAGGAAGAACTGGTGACACAGCTGAGAACATAATTAATGTCACTAAGAACTTCAGTTCTTGATATCATTAAGAGGATAAACCCAGAAATAATTTCTATTGCTACGACATAGCAGTAAGTGCCAAAATCCATCAGAAATGCACTTGTAGCCCACATTTAGCTATCCCTGGGTGTTAGTACCACAAATCATTAGTACAAAAGCTGAAAAAGCCACCCTAAATCCTAAAGGACAAATGTATTGAACAGTAATTACTGCATCTTAACAAGGCCAGAGCCTCTGTTTAATACTGAATGCAAAGAAGAAGACAAAGATCCAAAGGTGCTGTCATGCAGCCTGCAGTGATCCTGACTGGGTGACTGAGCTAGCATTCCCAAGGATGAATTTGTCACTTTTTCTTGTGAACTGTTCGATGATAAATTACTGTTGCTCTCAGCAAACAGCACTTTTATTTCCCTCACTTTAATTTTTCAGGCTTCAATGTCAAAAGCTGGAGGGAAACTGGAGGTTGCATCTCTGGGGCACTACAGGACTGCCACTTTCAAACGTGTTGTAACAGGTCTGTTCTTCACCTCATCTCTTGAAAGCCACTGGACTCACACTTTCCTCAGCACTGCTCTTCAGGACCTTTTTCCACACACCAAGATGTGGCAGCAGGATGCCACTGGCATGGTTTCTCCAGGCAGGGTCAGGGAGAGAGGTGCCCTTGGCCAATGTAGCAGCACTGGCAGAAGCTCCAGAATCAGTGATGTTCCAGCAGTAAAATTACACATCTGCTGGTGTAATCTGTCCGCAGCTGCTCAAAGCACATCTTTGCCTATCATAGTGCATGCATGTGATGAGTGTTTTCCAGGTTGTGGTTCTTACTGTGTCACTAACATATGCCCTTGTGCATTTGGCCAAAACACTCCTGGAACTTTATCCAGGATCACATCCAACTTTCTAATGTGCGCATATTTCTAAATATCAAAGCTAGCCACCTTATCCTAAAAGTAACACTGGGACATCACCAGCGCTAAGGAGGAGCACTAGGATATTGATGTGCAAATGAGCAGACTGTCTGAAATCTCAGGTTAACTCTAATTTAAGAGCTACTTGGTAGAGAAATTATCAGACACAGCAGGTCACTTCTTTGGAGCTTGGTTTTGCATGTCAATACACAGCATGCTCCCTCCTTAAAGGTAGATTGTAACTGAAGGGGGAACATAAGGTAGCCAGGGGCTCTTTGAGGAGCGTCTTTATGAGAATAGAGACTTAATTTTTGGGGGGGTATAGTGTCTGGAAAATGCCAACACATTGAACACACAAACTAACTGTGGAATAAAAATGAGATGGTCACCTGGCACTGTTTTGGAAGCGGATCAAGTTTATTGCAAGGGGCTTTCCCATGTGCAAGTTCTTTTGATCTAAATCAGAAGAAACAAAGTATAAAAGCAGCTCATCAGCACACTAAAGGCTCAGGAATCCTGTGGAAAAAACTGTAGATACATTCACACATTACAGCAACACTGATGTCATGTGTGACAGTGATGGAGCTATAAAGCAAGGGGTGGATCCCACCATTTGTGATCCCACATAAACCCCCCCCAATGAATGAAAGAAAACAAGCAATCTATTAAAGTATATTGGATCTGTTAAAAAACTTGCATTCCACATTAAGATAATGAAAGAAAACAGTGATATTTCTGCTGCCTGGCTCTTACCTCCTGTAAGGTACATTGCATTATTTCCAAGCAATGACAAACAAAATTGAACATTTCTCCAAAGGTCACATCTATCACAGTTTTTATTTTCTCATTTGATTCAGTGTATTAGGGTCTTGTTATTTTTTCTTTTTTACCTGTTTGGTGAAGTAAGTCATTCTTCCTCTGGAGAGAAACAAAACGTTATTTATAGAGCTGAGTGAATATTTCACAGCAAATAGCTATCCAGTCAATTCAAATTTTCCTTCTGTTTGTTATTTGTTTATGATCAGTTTGCTATTTGTTATCTCAATTTAGGGATACTATTTCAGCCTACACCAATGGAGGATTTAGGCTGTCACACGCAAAATCATCGTACTTCATCAAATTACAGCAAATGAAATTATTGACAGTTAAATTCTAAGTACATTCTTCTGCCATTAGCAGAAAAGTTTTCAGATAGGATATCACCACTACATTCAGGGTGGCCTGGCAAAGTTTGCCTTTCACCTTAATTAAGACTTTCACAAGTCATAGGGCCAACAAAAGGAAAAGATGAAATTACAGCACCTAGTAGAGTATCAGGCATAAAGTTTTTCCCTCAGTAATAAGCATTTACCTCACACTTAAAGCTAGTGCACATGAGGAAAAATTTCTGCCTTAGACCTCTGTCTCCTTTTACACAGCTGGGTTGGGAACTAGCACAGCTCTTTCACCTAGAGTCTGATTTTGCTGGTTTTGGTTATTACAGCATGAACAGAACAAGTTAGTTTTATTTCAGAAGGGATAGTTTACTCTGTCATTGAGGCTTTGGAGATCTATACAGTTGTGAAGTGCTCCCTTTGTGGGCAGAATGCTACAGCGAAGCCACAGGTTTCTAACCTCACCATGGCATAGAGGAGCACGAAGCCATCTCATTGCAGACCAGCGTGCTTGGATGTCTGTGGGCAACACCTTGGTAGAGGATGTACAGAGAACAAGAGCTTGGTCCCTGTTCCTACCCAGAGAAGCTCTGCTCTTGGGAATCATGCTAATGTGTACTTTTGTACAGGACAAAAAATATACTGAAAATAATCCAACAAAGAGCCATGAAGATGATGAAGAGACCTCAGTGAGGAAAGGCTGAGCAAGATGGTTCAGCCTGGAGTGGGGCTAAGTGAGAATCTTATAAATAAATATACATATGTACCTGAAGGGAGGGTGCAAAGAGGATGGAGCGAGCTTCTTGGCTCTTTTCAGTGATGCCCAGTGACAGGACCAGAGGGGAGGGCACAAACTGAAATACAGGAAGCTCTGTTTGAAATCAGGAAACACATTTTTACTGTAACTGGCACAGGAGGTGGAGTCTCTCTCCTTGCAGATATTCAAAAGCCATCTGGCATGATCCTGGGCAACTTGCTGTAGATGGCTCTTACTGAGTAGGGGGGTTGGACAAGACGACCTGTAGAGGTCCCTTTCAACCTCAGCCATCCTGGAATTCTGCGACTCTTCACACACCTGAAGCCACAGGGATGACAGACAGCTACTGAGCATAGCAGTGGCTGCAACTTTCAACAATGGGTAGTCCTTGTTTACCACTTGATCTGCGAAAATAGCCCATGTTCCTAATTCTGACCCCCTGACTTGTAGATATTTAATATTTGGCTACCTTTCATCAACAAATTCGTTGATATTAACTTTCAAGTCCAGACAATTTTCCCCATTTTTGAGAGAACCTGTCATACAGTAATATAAATCAGGAGTCAGCTTCACTCTTAATATACATAATTTCTTGCAAAATTATTTGATTAAATGATACAATTTGATCTTTATAAAACACATGACACTTTTTTAAACTTGAAGGGCCACATTTAAATTTTAATTATGCCCCCCAAAAATTAATATGGGCGAAAAAGTCCTGTCCTTCTGAAATATGTGGTAAAATTTCCATTGACTTCAGAAACACTCAGAGTTTTTTACTTGCTTAAGGTAGAATCACATCCACATGGCACAAGTGAAGAAGGAAATAAAAATGTGTGCATGCATCAAAAGTATCTGTTACATTTTTTCAGAGGAGCACAACAGTCTCAGGTTTGCCATACAGTGCAGCTGATGAACATGCCTAATGCTATCATGATTTTTCCCACAGAGGTAAGGAAGTCCACAAGAAGCAGAATTACTTTCAATATCATATGCTTTTTAGTAAATACTTCTATAATATTCTTTTAGTACAGTACAATTTGTTAGGCTTTATGCTATGCAGTAAATTAATAAGGTCTACACACTGATTTTTATTACTTTATGTAGAAATATCCCAGCCATCTCAATGTAATTGAGCAACTGTAAATTACTGTTAACAACTACATGAGAGAGAAGGAAGTGGAAAAGTCACCTCCACATTGATGACTGTTTCCTATTTTTCCTTTGTGGCTTCCGGAAAGAAAAGCTTTCAAATGAAATAAATAAATCAAATAAGGTGGAGAATAATGTGTTGGAAACTCTGTATTACTACCAGGGCTACCGAGGACTTTGTAGCTCACCATCAAAGGAATTCCTTACAACTAGCAGGATTTTCAGCCTTTATGTTGTTAAAATACATTTTTCATGAATGCAAATGTATTTTGAAATCTTTTAAAATCCAGGGTCATAAAAACAATCCCCCACAGAGAACAGTTTTAAAATAAAGTTAATATATCTTGTTTCCACAATAATAACCTGGCTAGCTCCATAAGAATACAAAGCTAAGTGTTGCCACTCTTGTATTAGAAAAACAATTGTCGAGGCCAGAATGCTTCCCAGACTGAGCATTTAAAAAATGCAGAATATGGTCACAGACATGACATTTCACCAAGCAGAAGATACATTTCCATGTGGATCTCACTTTGGATGACATAAAGGGAATCCCTGCAGAAGCCCATAAATGTGCTTGGGTATAAAATCAATGCCAGTAAAATGGGATCAGCTCCATACTGCTGGAAGACTAAGGCTTGCAAACTTATATTGATCTGGTGAGGCACAGATACTTCTCAAATGTTAAAATAATAAACTGAGGTTTACAGCTTCAGTGAAAAATCACATCTGCTGAAAGGATGCACAGGATCTGCCTACCCCAGCAGCACAGTAGGAGAAAATCTGGAAAACTGCACAGTTGTTTTTGAGGAGTCAGTGCTCACATTGTATGTGTTCTACATCTGGAGCTTTTCCCCAGACCAGCTGCAGTCTGGTCTGGTACTCAGAAGGCCCATGAGCAAGTCAAAGTGCCTGAGACACACCTGGAGCACCCTCCTGCTCTTTCGCCTCATTCGAAAGAAAACCCACTCATGTACTCTGAGATCTCTCTGCAATGTGCATCCAAGGATGGGAAATGGGTATGGACAGAAAACATGCTGTAAAGCAGGTTCCTGCTCTGGACTACATCACTGCTTTAGGCACAGCCTTAGAGACTGGTATTGATGCAGCTGCTTTTGAAGGAGAAGTGAGAGGACACTTAATGCTAATTTAGTCGAAAAGCCAATTGAGGGAGCAGGAGTAAGATACAAGATGTGGAAACAAGAGTGAATGTGGTGACATAAAATCCAACCTCCTTAATGACTTGAAGAGTGATTTGGGAATCACTCTTCAGACTGAATGTACAGCCTGCATAACACCTCTGTGAGCATTAAGGGTTGCAAAGCTACAAGAGAAATAAGGTGCAGTTCAAATGGAGCATGAGAGCCATGGGAGACAAGCCACACTGCTTAACAAGGAAAAAGAAAGGAAAACTGGCTAGGCTGGATTCATATGCTGCCTTTAGGGATGAGAATGGCAATCTTTGTGGATGGTGTTTTGGGACAAAGACATGCACATTCAGGTGTGATGGAATAAGTGAGGAGAAGACCACATGACAGAGTGGCTATGGGAGGAGGCAGGTGAGAGACACATTTTACAGACTGTGATCTGGAGGCAACAATAAAAGAAAACTGTCAGAGAGAGAGAACTGAGAATCAAGAGCATCAACAGAAGGGCTGGGTTTATACAGACTAAAACTGCAGGCATTTCTTTGTCCACCTTGGAGGTGACATGAAGCAGTATGACCAGATGCAGGCATCTAAGAAATGGCCGAAGACAGGAGACAGTTCCAGAAAGTTCAGAAAAATGCAGGTACTGTTGGATTTGTGGGACACCTGATGTGTGAAGCCATGTGGGTCCCTGAGCCCATTGCTGCTGCTGGTTGGACACAGGTGGCTGACAGGAGTTGAAGGGAAGGCGGCAGTAGCTGTAGATCTCTGCAGTGAGGATGTCTCACCTTGGATCACAACTTGGTCCCTTCAGGTTCCACTCTTTGCCCGCAGCCATACTCAGCATTCAGGACATCAGAAAAGCAAGGCCTGCAGTGATTTGCAAGGAATGTTGAATAGACATGGTCTAAAGTGGCTAGAGACAAAATAATTTTCTGCCAGCTATCTATATCCTTAAGCATAAGGTTCTATAATGCCTTTTGGACAGCTAACTATTTTACTGAGACCTTTAAAATAATTCCAAGAATTTGACACACTGGTTTCCAAGAAGAGAGCAAAGAATTCCAAAAGGTGTTTTACATGCTGTGAAATTGCAGGTTCTTTCCTTTGTTCTAAATTTACTAGTAATTAATTTCCTCTAGCAATCCCATATTTGAATCTTGGCACTATAAAACTGAGGGGCTGAACACAAGCCTTCAAAGGCAGACGGTTGATGGGCTAATGCAGAGTGCCCTGTAATAATTCAGATTTTATTTTTTTGAGGAAGTCTTTGGGTAATGTTCTTATCATAGCCTACATGAAAAACTAGCATCTGGCTGATGAAATAAATGATGAAAACCAAACTACACGGAAGGATTTATAACTATATTTAGCTTGCTTGTGAAAATGTTAAGTAGTTTCCTCAGTCCAGCCCTTCACCCTGTGTTTTCAGGCACAAAGGCATGAATCTAAGTTTACTTTCCAAGCAAAAGGGGACACAAAACGGAAATAGTGTAATCAGTGAAGAAACAGATCTGTAACGTTTTTCACTGTTACTAGGGCAAGGTAGAACTACACAATTTACTTTCCCGTGTCTAATGCCAGTATCCTGTTTTAAAACACACACACCTACATTATGTCCTTATTTGTAGACCTGTCACCCCAAAGCTTGTGAGATCATTAATACAGAAAGAATCTAGTCTATAATTTTTAAGACCTTTCCAGCTGCAGCAGGTTTGCACTGAAACTGCTTACAGTTGGTTTCAGGCATACTTTGCGTTTTCCTTCCCACTTTTGATAGATTTGTCTCCCCATCAGAAAAAATTGCAGTTTCACTGCTTTCTTGATTCAAAGAAAAGCAAACTGCTGGCCAGGCAGAAATCAATTGAGAAGTAAGACACTTTAAAATGCAAAAGACACTGAAGGTACTTGTAGCTTTGCTATACTCTAGGGTGAATCTCACCATCTGCTGCGTTTGTGGCCGAGACTGACCTTCCTTTGTATCAGACAAAAGTAATTGTGAGGATCAAATGAAGTTTAAACAGGGAAAAATGTGAGTGACAAATCTGCAGGCTGCACACAATCTCTGCACACAAACCAACAAGCATCCACGAGGCATTTATTTTTATTCAGAGGTGATGAGAATTTTACAGCCTAGCAAAATCCTCTTGAGTGAACACTTCAGCTCTGGGATCCTTCCCCCGCAGAGACAAATGTCTGCTTCCCAATCCTCTCCCATATACGCTCTTTATCCAGCCACGGCTAAAAGCCACCAATGAGCAGAGAGAAGTAACTGTTCTCCAAATTTCCAACTACGAGCTATTTTTCTAATTCCCACAGCTGTTCACTAAAGAGGCTCAGCAAGCACACCAAACTGCCAGTCACCACTTGCCTATTAACATCCACGCAGAGGAACAGAGCTATTTCCATATCGGGATCCTGGCCCTTCTCAGAAAGCAATTTTCTACTGAGTTTTCTAACTAAAAGGAAACCAGTAGCCTTCCTGCAAGTAAATAGCTCGTTAAGGCTGGAAGAAGGGTTTGTGTGCAAAGATTGTCCTATGCAAATCGGAGCTGATGAGCACTTAACTAATCTGTTTACAGACCAGAGCTGCTGGGCAGGCCTCAGCGATTTTCTATCAAAGCAAAGAACCATTCTTTATGGGCATCTGGTTGTCCCTGAATTGGTAGTTTAAGCATATACCCTTGCTTCAAAGAAAGATCAAAGGATTTATTACTTCTAAATGAGTGCATTATTTCCACTTACTACTTTCTTGTTTGCAATGTGTTATTAACAGCACCATGGCAGGGTTACCTTAAGACTTGAGTTTCTCACAGATCCCTGAATGTTATTTTAGATGTTATATGTAGCCTATAATACACAGGCTGTTACACAGATGGAGAAGGAAGTAAAATACCAGCAAACAGATTAGAGCATCCATTTGTAGAAAACTGATTGAAAAAAAATCCAACAAAGCAAACTAGCTATATTTTAATACAAAAAAAAAGAGGCTATTTTTTGTTTTTACTGTATATTTAAACAATGAGTCTGTTTCAAAGTGACAGCCACAGGTCAGTGGACAGAGCCAGTTTTTGGCTCCTCTTCATATGAAAAGAAACGCACATCACTCCTGCTCTCAGAAAAAAGCCAAGATACCACAGTCACGAAGAAGAACAACGATCAGTTCAATGAACAAATTCCTACTACCCCATAAATGCCTGCCATCCCCATCCTTTTGGCTTACTGTTTATGGCTTCGTTTACTTATTAAGTCTGGAAGAAACAAGGGAGACACATTCATTATGTGCTTTCTGGCACTATTGGGAGCACATGGAGAGCAAGTTAAGACCTAGCATCTTATTTGTAGGCACACTGAAGGCCTACAGTCAGCTCGGGCACAGAACTGGAAAAGAAATTTTTGGGAGGAAGTGCAGAAGTAGATTCCAGGCAGCCAGGGCCAAGGCAGACAAAGCTGCCAAAACTAGAGCCACAAGCGGCCCCAGGGAGAGTTTGGAGAGGCTGGTGTGATGTTTATTGCTCAGAGAGCAGAGCTGGGTGGTGCGATGCGGGACAGGAACTGCATTCTGCAGGCTGTGACTTTAGTGGTAGTATCTACAGATGTCTGCAGACTCACTGTCTCCATCTTTATCATGGTGCCGGAGGGAGCAGATTGCAGTCCCCTTATCTATTTTACAAGGAACCACCTTCCCCTGACAGACCCAGTAGGTCACACAGCACAAGATGCTGCTTACTTCTCTTTTATAAAATACAGTCTCTGCTTGCATCCACATAAACTAACACAAGCAGAGGAAAAAAGTCATAGCAACAGGAGGTGGGGACAGGATCCAGTGGCTTTCCAGTGAGAGTAATGTGTTGGCATCAGGTCCTGTGACCTACCAATCTCCATTTGCCTAGTGATGTTTTTTTTCCCATCTGACAAGGACCAGAAATTGGTTTTTCTTGAGCATGAACAGCAAATGTAGATTTAACACAGTCAAATACAGGAAAAAATCCAACCAACTGACATACGGCGGGCTCTTGATGCCTTGCAATGTATAGGTTCAAATAAAGTAGAGCTTGTATGAAAACCTTGTAAGCAGAAATGGAGAGGAATCCAAGCACATCTTAAATCCCAGTGCTGAAGCTTCAGCTTCAATTACCAGTGAGTGACTGATGTCAGTCTTTTTTGTGGACTGCAGCCTGACTGCTGCCTGACACAATTACAAAACACCACCGGGACCTCTAGGCATCGTACAAGCAGAGGAATGAGCAACAGGGCACAGACTGCCAGAAGGATGCTATAAAACAGGTAACAGCCACCACACCCAATGCATTAACCTATACTAAGTACTGGTCAATGAAAGCTTCCAGGCTCTATAGCCATGGAATAACATGACTGAAAAGCAAAAAGGGCCCACTGTTGCTAGCCACAAACTAGACAGTCTGGGTACTGGAAACAGCACTGCTGGCCCAGTATTTACCCAGGAAAGCCTCTGGGATTGGGGAGCTGCAGATACCCAAACCAGCTAACTTACAGGTAGTTCAGGTATGTCTGCTACCAGGGGTTACAGCCCAGTTGACGCTGTTAAATCAGTTGGAAGGAGACTCAGAGTAAAGCAAGCAGCTCAGAGAATTTAAGAACTATTCTTTAAGTTACTTCCCTACTGCTGCTGGTGCCCTACGTTGCCTGCATAAATTTTTGTCATGCTCTCAAACTGGAGACAGACAGCAGCAACACGACTCTGGCCACATAAAGCTTACACCTGGCCACATTTGAAGGCTCCAACTTTTGTTTTGCATGTCTGGTTTCTCCTTTGAATTTCAACAAGACAAAAATACAACTAATTTATTTTCTAAAAATGCTGTAAGGACTGAAATGTATTGTAAAAATATTTGCATTTTTTTCCAGAGCAGCTGCATTTTAGGTACAGGCAAACATCTTTTTATTAGTTGGATTTCAGTCAGTTTTGGTCAGTGTTCCAAGTCTTTTTGAAATCAATGAACTTCATAAAACATATGTTAGCACATTTATTATCTCCATATACCGCATTTACTCTAACAAACCAAACTCTGTCATCACTAACGGAGGCTCAGTAAAACTAGATGAAGAAACAGACTGAGTTATTTCTTACTTCAAATGAAAATCCAGACCTCATCTTAGGGTCAAGGTCAAAAGGAAGAGCTAGGTGTAAATGCAGAAAGAGCCAGACGGCTTTTAATTATACAATAGTTGTTACGAGACATTTAGTACTTTAGAAAGGTTTATCCACCTGTTCCAATTTACCCAAGTGCTCACAATCCATGATAAATGCCAAAGCCAAAAAAAATCACTGCCATATGGATGCCTAGTTCCATGTCATACATCTATTGAACATACCAGCCATAAAAATATTAATTTTCTGTCCACCCAAGAAAACTTTGTAACCATTGCTATTATTCTTTTTGGAAAAAATTTAATGTGTAACTGTGCCAGCAGGCTGGACAGGTTGTGACAAAGCATATATAGAAAGCAACAAATCTTAAAAATACCAGCAGCCTTTAAAGACCACACATCCACTATGGTGTTGCACAGAATGACAAAGACATTTAGCTACTGAAAGCTCGAGCTTTTCAAAAGCACCGTTTATTCTAACTTGGAGATGTTGAACTAAACTTCTCCCATTCCTGAAGTGTAATTTTTCAATTTTGCAAGGCTTGCAGTAAGAGTTCTAAGAACTTGATACTGAAGTCAATGATGTCTGCAAGTCCCCCAAACTTTTAGAGGATCTTAGTAAACCTAAAATCTAAAATAGCGCAGAGAACTCTAACTCCACGTTACATCACTGCACCAACGAAACACAACAGAAGTTTCCAGGCCGCTTCAAAGTTTCCACAGCCTACTAGCTAGTCTTACAAAGACAGACAATATTCTCAACTTGTCTTGAGGAAAGCTGAATTTCATCTATCTTTATATGAAGGAGAAGATTATGATGATGTAAAAACAAATCAAGAGCAACAGGTATATCTACTGATGAAGTTAGTACCCTCAGACTTGTGCCTGGATAGATTTGATCTTACAAAACAAGCTGGCAGATTGAAAGTATAGAAAGACACCTACTGCATAAACACAGTAACACTTATATGATCGCAGCCCTTCTCTGCCTGCTTCAGGGGTGGCCCCAGGCTTTCAGTTCCGTAAGCCGTTTGATAAAATCTCCTTGTGGCAAAGAGCTGTAGGATTTAAACAGCTGAAAAGACAGGTAGCTCTGTGCTCATGCAGGCAGGGACAGCAGCTATTTTGTACTCCTCAGTATCTCTCTCTTTCATCCCGTGTGGGACAAGGCTGAGGTGGAGACTGGCAATATGAACTTCAGCAGCTTGCGCTGGCTCCTTTCTCTCACAGCCACCACCCCAATCTTATAATCCTAATGCCATTAATGTGGAACAGTCCCAGCCAGAGAGATGTGCTTGAGCTTCCCCACAGATGCATTACTGCAGGGTAATCACGTGGGCCTTCAACACACACTGTGAAATTTTGGCAGTATTGTACTTAATGGCCAAATTCCCATTGATTAAAGCAGAGCCAGACTATCACATATAATACTTTTACTTGGTCAGAACACCTCCTCCTCCTCCTGAGGCTTGTAAGAGCCATAAATAAGGTTAAAGCAATATAGTACTCAGTGGTTTTAATAGAAGGCCTCCTCTGTTAAACAACCACCAAAAATAGTGCTTAAGATGGGTTATACTGAATCATAAATGAGAGAAGGCTGCTGAGGACTTTTTAAAAAAACATCACTACTTTTACTGGCTGTCAATGTTTTCCTATTAGTCAGTAAATGCATTTGATATAGGTGAGTCTCCAAAGTAAGCATGATGGGAGGGCTAGTTTGAGATTCAAACTAATTTAGAAAGAAGTCACCTCAAGTTTCCCTTCGGGACATTTACAAAATATGCCATTAATTTGTTGCACCCAATTTGTGTGTATGTACTGGATGGTAATTAGTGTAGAAATTCAACCAATTTTACCATCTTTCTGTTCAACTCAACAAATTACAGTTTTCAACACCTGTCTCTGGCAGTGACAATAGTTTTAATATTTGCCTAATTTCCACAGAGCAGAAGTATACCTCAAGCAAAAGATACATTATAAACATAACCACATGCAGGATAGTCATAGCTAGCATGTACTATCATCACTATATGTATACAGTCAATACAATATTCCCCTGCAGAATTAGTAAAAAAAATGTGTTCTAATATAAATCATATTACTGGCTTCAGGTATTGGACATGACTGAAGTTTTCAAGGCACTTTCTATAATAATATTTATTTAAAAAGTTGTTTCTGACTTTGCCAAACTAACTGCTTGTTCTAAAACTTTACGTGCTGGCTGTCTGCCCTGAAGCTGGGGTTTTGTTTATTTGTTTGGTTATTGTTTTTGCTTGTAATTGTTTTGTTTGTTTGTTTTTCAGTTCAGCCACAGTTCTCCTCCAAGAAGGAGACCACAGAACACTTTATTGGTTTGCCAAAATGGCATTCTGGCAGCCTTTCCTCCAACTTGAGCACCCTGTGCTTTGGAGTGAGAATTAAAAATTTGATGAGAGGTTGTGATGGAGGAGAAATGAACCCCAGGAAGCCTAAGCTACAAGCCTTTGAGAGGAACATAAAAATAACAATGAGGTTTCCACATATTTAATAGAAGCTTTATGATCTCAGAGACTAACAACTACAAAAACTGTGTCTCACTGAGCATACTGTCTTCCCTCACGACTCCCAGCAATTATATGTGCATATAATGTCTTCAGAAGAGAAATGATCGTGCTTTCTGCAAGCCCAGGCCTACAGGTAAGCCCAGGGTTACCAGCAAACACTTTCATAGCAAATGCTGCTACAGGCTGGGGTGGACAGCAGAAGGAAGCGTCTCTCAGCAGTCCTGCGATGCCAGATGGCTCTCCAAGCCAAATACAGAGGATACAAACTTAATCAGGACACTCCTACAATTCCTTACCTCATGCATTCTAAAACCTCCAAATGAGAAAGGATCCCAGTGGCAAAAACACTTGACCCCAAATTCATAACAAGACTAGATCCACCCTTTGCATTATGTGGGGGCAGGAGTCCCATAGGAAACAAATGCTGTAGCATTTACCTAGATCTTTTCACCAAAGGTCAAACCACACATCTGCAGCTATGGTGCCATGTTGCACCTGAGTGGCTGTTTTTGCTGCAGGTAGTTTTGTGTCTAACTTCTGAATGAATGCAATCCTGAAGACACAATACTGTTACCAAAAGAGAGGAACAATTTTTTAAAAGTACAGTTGCTCTCAGCAGTCCTATACACATGTATGACAATAATGAATCCCAAATTCCTGAATCACCTGGAATGTCAAACAGTTTTCAAAGAAAGCTGAAAGGAGAAGAGATCAACTAGTACTGTTTAATAACTTTTGCATGATGTTACTAATTTGTTGGAATATAGTGTCCAACTTCTCTGATTATTCACAGAATTAAGCTAATTCAAGCACACAATTTTGATAACCTAATGTGCATATATAAAAGGATCCATCATACAACCAAAACAGGAATGTAGATGCATAATTGATCATTAAGCCTAGAGTTTGGATGTGAGTAGTTCTAGCACAATCAGCATGACTATTTATAAAGCCAAATATGTACCTGCACTTTGGCAAGACCAATGAGATGTGAACGGTTAAGGTAATGCATGTGCAAATATATTACTGTCTGCATTTCACAAGAGCTTTAGAAAGGCTTGGGTTTGCAAGATGATCTGATAATCTGTAGAAAATCCAGCAAATTAAAAAATAAGACCACTTAGTACAAGTTTTGGTTAACACCGTGTGTACAAGACTGCACCAAAACAAAAAGCAAATAATCATACAGCAAGTATTTACCAGTATAGATTTTATTTCTTTTCAAAATAATGGGGTTTGTTTAGATTTAAAATACTTTAGTAATTACTTAAAACAAATGTACTTTGTTAGAACTTCTGGTAAGTGCTGATCTTGAGTTCCGAAAATGCGAGACAGAATACAACAAAATATAAAATTGGGTTAGCAAAATATAGTAATGGAGCTTTACAAGAGGGACACTCATTCTATATTATTTGAACTAAGTCTATCAGGTAAACATGCTGTAACAGCTTTCCACTTAGAACGCGTGCCTATAAACTTAATCTGCAACCTGAATCCCAGGAAAAATTCACTTCTGATCAACTCAAGGCTAGTAGGTCAAAAAAAGAAAGAAAAAAAATCCATCTCAACATGTGTTTCTTCATTGAACATATATTCCCTTTTTCCAGAAGGTATTAATTTTAAATTTTAATAGATCACTATATATGATAAAATGGCAATAAAACATTCTCTTATTAGTCATGATTCAACTATGTTTGTAGCCATAACGTAAGTTATTTTATATGCAAACAGTTAAGTGTTTCATAAAAAAAATATTTATTTATTGCATCTAGTGAAAAAAACTTTGATGGTTCTTAAAAAAAAAAAAAAAAGACTTGCTGTTGGCTAATTGCCAAACAATCCCTTCCCTACGGCTTGCTTTTTTAAGAATTATAAAGAAACTCTGGAGTTTGTTGTGATCTAGACAGCCAAAGATGATTAGTCTGTATGGGAGCAGGATGCACAGTACTTGATTAAACCCACAAACTTCTCAAATGAGCTATAAGGATAAAAAAATGTGGTTTGTTATTGTGTCCATTTCCAAAGGACAGCTCACAAGCTTTCCTCCTCACGTAAAAACTGGAACACAGCTGAGAAGTCTTTCAGGGCATAGCCTTTGGCACACATCATCCTGTAGATCTGATGTGCCTGGGAGCCCAAAGGAACTGGTGTCATCGTGTTGGTGGCAGAAATCTGGGCCAATCCAAGATCCTGTGGGGGGCGAGAAGAAGAAGTAAGAGGGCAGAGAGGAAGAATGGAAAGAACGAAAAAGAAAAAGAAAAAGTCAGGGGAAAACCAACAAGGATATAAACAGCCATGTACATATAGGCTATTTGGCTTCCACTGTAACAAAAATACTGCCAACAAGTACAATACTCCAGCCTTAAAATTTCAGTCCTGGAAGAAGTAGGTTTTGTGTAGTTTTTATGTTTTAAAACAGTAATTCAATATTATTCAACAGAAAAACCTCAAACTTTGCCAGGCAGACACCACCTTAAAGACAGGAGGAATTTTAAGATTCTAGATCACTATATAACCTGGTAGCAAGACTTAAGACTCCTTTTCCCCATTGAGTATGTCATCTCTAGCAAGATCATCTCCCTGGCTATTCACTGAAGCATTTCACATGGATTCTAAGAGTGTAATTTAGTTCTTTTGGCAAGAGGAATTCTTTTTTACTATAAACAGGTTAAAAATCAAGCAGAAGGAATTTCAAGAAGAAGAAAATTGAAGCCACTTAGCAAACATACATTTACTATAATGTAAACAGCTAATAGCAAAATGAGAGGCATGGACTACTTTGTGAATATAACTGATTTGCTGCCTAATTGGAAGGATGTATCAGAGAATTGCTTAGGGGGAGTCCTGGGTCTGCTACAACTCAAAATTCTTCTTTAGTGACTTTTTCTTTAATGGCTTTCTTTAATAGAGGCATATAGAGAATAGTTCCACTGTGTTTTTAAATACTATATTTGGGTCAACAAAAGGGAGGGAAGGTTCAAAGCGGACAAATTTGAAACATGTCCTCCAAGAGTCCTTGTTCAACTACAGTTATAATCTGAAATAAATAGGAAAGAACCCAAAGGTGAGTACCAAGTACTATGACTAACCATAGTTAGCCAGAAGTAGTCAGCTGCCAGCTAGGCTGGAGGACGTCTTGGACTCTTAAGCTGAACCAGACATGAAACAACCCAAAGAAGGAAGCACTAACAAGGGCCTGGACATATATAAAAAGATCTCTTGACTAAGTAGGAAAGTAATGCCTGCACTCAAGATTGCCTTTAAGGTCTTGTTAATGAAATCAATGTTTGGGGTTCATATTTCAAGAAAGTTGCAAAAAAAACTCTCAATGTTACTAGGAAATGCCTAGATTTCCTGCCCATTCAGAACGATGGTGGTTTATGGAATCTGTTGTGTGATTTTTTCCTGTTTTTCAGTGGTTTGGGTTGGAAGGGACCTTAAAGATCATCTAGTTCCAAGCCCACAACCACAGGCAGAGACATCTTCCACTTAACCAGGTTGCTCCAAGCTCGATCCAACCTAGCCTTGAACACTTCCAGGGATGTGGCATCCACAACTTCTCTGGACAACCTCTTCCAGTGCCTCACCACCCTCTCAGTAAAGAATTTCTTCCTAATATCTAATCTAAATCTACCCTTTCTCAGTTTGAAGCTATTACCCCTTATCCTGTCACTACATGTCCTTGCCAGAAGTCCCTCTGCGGGTCTCTTGTAGGCTTCCTATAAGTATTGGAAGGAGCTATAAGGTCTTCCCAGAGTCTTCTCTTCTCCAGGATGAACAACCCCAACTCTCTCAGCCTGTCTTCACAGAAGAGATGACCCAGCCCTCTGACAATCTTCATCAGCCTCTTCTGCACTCACTCCAGCAGGTCCANCTCAGTTTGAAGCTATTACCCCTTATCCTGTCACTACATGTCCTTGCCAGAAGTCCCTCTGCGGGTCTCTTGTAGGCTTCCTATAAGTCTTGGAAGGTGCTATAAGGTCTTCCCAGAGTCTTCTCTTCTCCAGGATGAACAACCCCAACTCTCTCAGCCTGTCTTCACAGAAGAGATGACCCAGCCCTCTGACAATCTTCATCAGCCTCTTCTGCACTCACTCCAGCAGGTCCATGGCCTTCTTATGTTGGGGGCCCCAGAGCAGCACACAGCACTCCATGTGGGGTCTCACAAGAGCAGGGTAGAGGGGGAGAATCACCTTCCTCAACCTGATGGTCACGCTGCTTTTGATGCATCCCAGCATGTGACTGGATTTCTGGGCTACAAGCACACATTGCCAGGTCACATTGGGTCTTCCCACATCCCCAAGCCTTTTTCCCCAGGGCTACTCTCAATCCATTCTTTGCCCAGCCTGTATTTGTGCTTGGGATTGCTCCACCCCAAGTGCAGCACCTTGCACTTGGCTTTGTTGAAATTCATGAGGTTTGCAAGGACCCACCTCTCACACCTGTCAAAGTCTTTGAGTATCTCAGCCTTCTCCAAATCCTGGGCAACCAAGTCCTAACCCTACATAAGGTCCTGTACCTATAGAAGCTTTTCTTGTTGCCCTTGAAGTATCTGGTCAGGTTCAATTTTATCAGGGCTTTAGCTCTCCTAACCTGATTCCTGGCTGCTTGGACAATTTGTCTGTATTCCTCCCAGCCTACCTGTCCTTGCTTCCAACCTCTATAGGCTTCCTTTTTGTGACTGAATTTGTCCAGGAACTCCTTGTTCATCAGCACTGGCCTCCTGATGGTTTTGCCTGACTTCCTCCTTGTTGGGATGCATCTCTCCTGAGCTTGGAGGAGGTGA
Source organism: Gymnorhina tibicen (assembly GCA_013399875.1). Lineage (NCBI taxonomy): Eukaryota > Metazoa > Chordata > Aves > Passeriformes > Artamidae > Gymnorhina > Gymnorhina tibicen. Next base: position 1,506,889 of record VXAZ01003471.1, read on the forward strand.
TCCTTGGATATTAACCTGCTCTCTTGTGCCCCTCTTCCCTCCAGGGCCTTATCATGGTACTGTACCAAGCAGATTCTTGAAGAGGCCAAAGTTGACTCTCCTGAAGTTCAGGGTAGTGAGCTTGCTGTGCACCCTACTTGCTGCCCTAAGGATCTCAAACTACACCCCCTCAAGGCTGCTCTTGAGATTCACATTCCTCACCAGCCCCTCCCTGCTGATGTGAACAAGGTCCAACATAACAACCTCTCCTTGTTGGCTCCTCTATCATTTGGAGGAGGTTCTCACCAACACATTCCAAGAACTTCCTAGATTGCTTATGCCCTGCTGTGTTGCCCCTCCAGCAGGTATCAGTGTGGTTGAAGTGCCCCATGATGACCAAGGCTTGCGGATGTGACATGGATCCTGTTTGTCTGTATTTGTCTCATCTGCTCAGTCTTCAGGTCAGATGGCCTGTAGAAGGTCTCCACTATAATGTCAGCTGTCCCTGCCCTCCCTTTAATCCTGACCCATAAGCTGTCAGTCAGCTCCTCATCCATCCCCAAGCGAAGCTCCGTGCACTCCAGCTGGTCACTGACATAGAGCCTGAATCCTTCCACTCCAACACCCCAGTCAGAGGAGTCATCCCACCGGGTCTCTGTGATGCCAGTAAGATCACAGTCCTGCAGGCATGCACACACAGTATTTGCATAGGTCACTTAAACTGGGCCCTGAGGAAGCCGACTTACTGGCTGCAATAGCTGTAATTCCTCTGTGCTGCTCTTCAGGTGCTCTCCTGCTGGACCTGCAATCCTCCAGGCTCTGGACAGCTATTGCTGTCACTGCCATCAAACTGGTAGGAGTGGGATGAAAGCAGGTTCCCTCTCCCCCAGTAACTTTAGCTTAAAGCCCTCTTCACCACAGCTCTGCAAGCCTGTAAGCGAAGACGCTCTTCCCCTACTCTGACAGATGGTCCCCATCTTTGATATAGAAGAACTGAGAGACTGTAGTACTGCTGAGAGCACCTTTGACTTCTCAGGGATGACTTACAAGACAGGTCTTTACTTTCTGTGTGTCTGGATTTGAATTAGCACAAGGAAATTCAAGATCTTACTCTACTCTCTAAATGTCACTTCGATCTGTAAATCGGCTCTATAAAGGTCATTCTGATACAAATCAGAATTATAGTTACTTTTCCTATTACCCTTGAATGACTTCAAGCTCTAGGAAAATGGGAAAAACATACATATCAGATGTCACAGGATCCAAAATAGTTTTCATCTGCATCAGGGCAGATAATTTCTTCTTGTCTAGCAACTCTGTTGAAAGACTGATGAGCTGACAAATCTAGGAACACTTACTTTAACCTTGCATACAGTAAGATATTTCATGACATACATAAACCCTCTTTATGAAATCTGTATCCATATTATTCATTTTATTCAAGAAAGCTTAACTCATGTAATGGAATATTAGAATGGCAAAATCATCTAACTCCAAACTAGTGAAAGTACTTGGTATTGGCAGTGGTGACTGTGATCTATTTCTCTCTGAAGGGACATTCACAGAAACAATCCCTGAAAATTCTGAATGGACTGCTAGCACAAATACAATTTCATAGAAGTCCTGGATTTTGCCAAGGACAGGGTTCATTTTTCACAGTAGCCGTGAAGGGGTGGAGCCTTGCACCATGTGGGCATGGCCAAGACCTCAATGTTATTTGATACCATCCTATGTCATTGCTGGGGTGGGGAAAGGGACTCTCTCTCTCTCTGGCTTCCTGGGAGAAAGGGTACTACGTTCTGGTTGTGGAAAAGTGTGATGGGTGGGTCTGTCCACCAAAACAGCTCTGAAAGAAATTTCCCTTTGCTGACTTATTTGGAAAGGTAAAAATGAGAGCACAGTTTATGGCTTCTGTCATACTCTTTGGAACTGACAACATCTTCCAGATGTCTCAGTGCACTGAATATTCTAACACTTTTCCTCAGCTTGGAAGAGGGAAACAGATTCTCTTTCACAATTTGCTTCCACTTTGGAATTACCTGGTTCCTTACATTTATTTTGCAGTTGACGTAAATGAAACTGCCATTTGGAATAAAGCTCAAAGGCTGTCTTGACATGACTCGAGAGGAGTATTATATAAATCTAGCTCTTCTCAGGATCCAAACTTGACATTTAATTAGCAACTGTGCTGTCAATGAAAGATGGAACTTCTGGCCTGCCCATGCCTTGGACACAAACACGGCATGGTAAACTAAACTAGATTTTTTAAAATGCAAAATCTTTAGAGCAGGTTTCAGATTAAGTTGACTAAATTCCATGTTTCAGTATCAAATTTCAAGACCAAAGAGCTTTTCAGAGGTGTCTGGCAAACTTTTCTGACCCAGACACTTAAAATAAGGATCTTCTGGCTTTGTTTGAGAGATTCATTGCTGACAAAATATTTTAAGAAAGCCTTTGACTTGCACCATCTCTGATGTGTGAGCAGGAACTTGAAGTTCAGTAACTGTGTTTAGTGACTGTTACTGAGGCACTCATAGATATTTTCACTGTGGAATATTTTATCCTCAACTTCAGGGTTTTACCTACCTCTTTCTCCTTTGAATACATCCTTTTTTATTTCTTAAGTGGCAAAATCGTGCTCTGCATTTCCCTTAAAAGAAGTCCCCATCTCAAACAATTCACAAACTGCATAGTATGTCACACACCAGGATGAAATGGACAGTAGCCAAAGTCTTTCCACAAACTAAAAAGCAGTGTCTTAGAAGGGGTCACCACTGCACCAAAGAATAGCCTGAACAGGATCAGCTGTCTTGCCTACTTATTCAAGAAATCTTCCATCTATATAGAACAACATAGCACAGTTCAAGAAGCATGAGAGAAATTAGTCTTTCCTTCGTACTGAGGATTCTAGCCTAAAGAAGGCAGTCTTCAGGACTGTCAGGAGAGGCAAGTCAGAAGAGGTGAACAGCAATTACAAATCTCTCTGAGGAACTCTCTCTTGGTTATCCCTGATGCTTTATAACCAAAAGCTGGCAGTTTCAACAGGCACAAGCCAGGCTGGTATTCCTCCAATTATAGAAAGATCTTTCAGGGCAGTTTCCAGGAGAGATGAAGGTCCCTCTTAGAAGCAGACCAAAGGAAAAAAAAACAATCCTTTAGAAAGAAACTTAAAAGGGGGGGAAGAAAATGTGTGCCCCTATCGCATTTATACTATGAGGTTATTTTGGACAAGATTAAGAGCTATCAATCATGAGAATAGAGATTGCAGTGTGAAACATGGCCCAACAGGCAGAACAGATTCTGAAAACAGCACACAAGATGGAAACAAACTTTGAGGTAGGGCCAAGATAAGCTTGCTTATCTCTAATCAATAGCCCTGGCAAACTCCAAGCAATAACCTAACACCTTCTATAAATCCGTAATTTAAACAACACTTTATTGTCCCCAGTGTTCAATGACATGAACACAATGTAAAATCTGCTACTTTTCAATATTTTAACACATCCCTCAAAGAAATTGAAGTTCCTGGTCATTGGTCCATAAACATAAAATGTAGCAGCCGTTGAGAGGTTTTGAGCCACGCAGCATTCACAAAATATTTTGGTGCTACCACATGCAAAACACCCTGGACCCACTCTGAAGAGAATTTGGCTAATTTCACTGAGTGTGCAAATGCACCAATTGTCCTAAACCAACCAAAATTAAATGAACAGTATTAGTAAGCAGGTATTATATACAGGAGCTCCAGCACTGTAGAGATTGGCATGGTAACATCTGAGTTTGTTCACCAGCTTTGAGAATGCTGTTTTAGTTTTAAATGCTACATTTCCACTGTACATGGAAGAGCTGAAAATGGACAGAATGCCTAACTAGTTGGGAGCACTCAATAAACTGGTATGCATAAGACCTATCCTGTATGAACTGAAATGCCTCCCTCAGGACAGTATCTCCATGAAACGGACATTCAGTGTGAAATTATTTCCTCCACTTAAGATGAGACATCTCTTCCAGAGCTGGTTTTATAATTTACCTTAGGCAATCATTGTGCTCAGTGCAGAAGTAGTTCAAGAGTCAGAGTTCTGTTTCTCCTTCCTCCAACTGTGTGTCCTATCAGTGGGATGCAGAGCCCTGACCTCCTTGCCTACTTTCCTTTGGCCTCTAAGAGCTTTGCTCTCCTGACCACAGAGTGACTCAGGACAGTGCTTTTCCTGGAAAAGCCAAGAGCATGGCAATAAGTGAATTCTCCTGGGATGGGATAACAGTAGGTTTTCAACTTCCTAACGCTGGGAAGGACCTAAACCCCAGATCTCCCACTTCGTGGACAAGCAATTTAGATTACTAGGTAATTACTCATGAGAAGCCCTTCTTCTGTCACCAGCTAAGACAATTCGGAGAGCTCACAGAATGGTGCAGAAACCTGCAGCAGATCAGGCTGTGGTGGTGTGGGTTGCTTTCTGCATTCCAGATGGCCTTAGGCTGAAGGACAAGCACACAAGCAACTGGCTTAGCAAGGAAGGGGTTGCTAGAGAGCATGTCCAGTAGCACAGTTAAATGTATCTGGAAGAGAGTGGGCCCAAAATCTGAGATGCTTATGCCACTATCAGCAGCTAATGAAGTCACCTGTATTTCTCTGAATTCTCTCTTGAACTACGGCTCCTAAATTCTAGAGCAGTCATGCAAGAGGTACCTAAATGGCTTGCTGAATGCTCACTATACACACAAGTCCATTGGGACTCCTTTATTAAGGCAGAACTCAAAAAGACCATGCATATAATCTCACTGAGTGGCTCAGCAGTAATAGTGGCTAGAAAGAAGTTGGATACTAAGGAAAAGCCTTCTGAATAACTCATTAGTTCAGAGCTACAGGAAGAGCTCAGTTCCCTTCTATTCATGCCTATATATTATCCTGGAATCACAAATTTTCACTGAGAAGACCGTTTGCTAGAAGCCCAGAGAGAAGCAACTGCACACACTTGACATGGAAATGTTACGTACCTTAGCCATGAGTGTTGTTCCGAAGCCACCTTGGTAATTGTTTGCTGACGGTACTCCTTCCATCACTCCAGGAACAGGGTTGTATGTATCGCTTGACCAACAGCGACCTGAGCTCATATTTAGGATTTTGGCCAGCAGCTTTGGGTCAAGGCCTAATCTGTCAAAGGTCAAAGAAGAGAAGTGTTAATGTCAAAATGCACAAGATATGGGTGACTTGTTTTATATCTTAGGACCCTACCATCATTCCTCTCCCTTTATTATAAGTCATGAAAAATGACAGAGTATTGATATTGGGGGCAGGGATGCTGTATCTTAAATTAAAGAGCATCAATCCACCATTTAAGCAGTAGGTTTTCAGAGCTTTTTTCTTTTGCACTAAGCAAATCCTCTTCACCTAGCAATTTTGAGAGTGCAAGCAAAATAAAGGTCCTCTGAGAACAAGTTACCTTGTATTTCAATTACTAAAAGGCATTCTCTGTTCTGCTACCTACTAGGTCACATACTTGTTCTTCACATCAAAATCATATTCTCTGAATAAAGCAAACAATTCACAAGCAAGTGTGGCAACATGAAAGTCGTTGTGTGATGCATTTATAGGTGAACACTAGTGCATTTCTGAAGTAAACAAGATAGCACTATTGATTCTGCTCTAATAATGTGAATAAAAATGCTGCTCTTCTCAAAAAACCACTACTGTTGTATACATCTGTGAATTCTTGTCTTTGCTATTATTAAATCTTCATTATATGCTCCTGCTTATGAGGCAAGTCTGCATTTCACGGTGACATATGTTATCTATTCGCAAACATATATTATAGTTCTGGGTCAGCTGCTGATAAGGTTACTGATCCCGATAAAACAAAGCTTGTCCAAGTAGAAACGTCATTTGTTCTACCACGGAGATGATGGCATAAACTGCTCCTCAGTGCAGACCCTGAAAATTCTTCAATATTATAAGAAATTAACCCTCTTATCAGTTCACATTTATGCTGATAATAAGTTTTAAGTGTAATTTTACATCAATTGCATTAATACCAAGGACAACCAGCAGCAGTTTATCTGGCACTGTACAGACATTCAGCTACACTCAGGATAAAAGAGAAAGCAAGGGAACTACCTCCAGTAACAAATCAAGATGAGAAAAGGACATTTTAAAATGGATATATCACAACCTTCTACAAAGTTTATTTAAACAGATTTCAATGCTCTTTATGTTAGTTGCCACATCACAGACTTTTCCAGATCTCCACAGCCTAGCACTGCTTCCAGGCACTGTAGCACTCAAGGTTTTAATTTGTAGATGAGAAAAGCTCATTACCAATGGAGCAGTTGCTAAAATGCATGTCTACCCATTCCAGTAGGCATTTTGGATTTGAAAAACTACGTTTAAGACAGTAGGCCCTACAGCATGGCTCCTACTCCTACAGTGGCACTATGTCCTGCAAGTCTGCCTTCCTAATGCAAAGCAAGACCATTTTCTGTAACTCAGATAGCTTTCTAGCAGTACTCTGTGCACTCTTATTTATGATTTGCTGCAGCAGCCCCTGGAATTCAGTGGAAAGTCTCCGCTGTCCTAAATAGGATCAAGCTTTACGCTCCTCCCCATTTTTTTTCCAACCTTCTGATTCAATGGAATGCTTATAATGACCATGTATTTAAAAATATAAACTGGATTTTTCAGCACCAGTATGTTTTCACCGTATTTGAATTGTATTTTTATTGTGCATAGTGCATAAAAGTCTTCGCAATAAAAGTCTTCATCAAGAGCCACTCCGAATAATGGATTTACTTGTTGTAATCAAAAAAACCCGCTCTTGGGAGCATTCAAAGCCTGAGCTTTCAAATACACAGAGATTGTTTTTTTTCCCCCCCAAAAAATCTCTTGACTTGTCTGTTTCCTTATCATTATTACATCCAGATCAGTATTTTTACCAATATAATGCCTGCTTGTGCCATATCCAGCTGCATGGAGAGGCCTGCAATTACAGCTGTGAGTATACTGCAAGACAGAGAGCTTATTATTTCAAAACACACATAACCCTCCCAAAGAATGCTCTTCTTACAGTGTTCCAACTACCTCTCTGTGAAAGTATACTTTAAAAGATACGCATGTATTATACAGAGATGTAAAATACTGTCTTGCACAAGATCTGACATATTTTTGCTCCCAGAAGAGAAAAAGGAGCATAGTGTCAGTTTGTATCCCTGCTTCTTCAAAATTCATTGCTCTTAAACACCATGCAGCTTCTCTTCAGGAGACCTGAGCCTATTTTTTTTCTCCTTTGCAGCAAGTGTATCATTAATAAGAGCAAGTTAAGAAGTGCTTTGCATTTCATCTTTCTGAAGATTCATCCACTGGTGCATATATAACTGACAGTTAAAATTAGACATATATTAAAATCAGTTACTCAAGAAGTCCTCTGTCTTCCACTGTGCCCAAAGCTTGTAATGGTCTGAAACCAGCCAGAATATACAGTAATTGTCATTCAGCAAGAGTCTATCCTAGAAAGTCATGCTTCAGTGGAGAAGACTGAGTTTCCATTTGAAATCAACAAATTAATCCAAGACAGGTATCTGAAAGGGCAAGTTTAATAGGAAGCAGCTACTGGGCTCTCAACCATGATAAAATGTTATTGCTGTTTCCCTGTAAATTGGCTGGGAACATACGATACTCTCTGCATAAGAGCTCCATTGCTGTTCAGGAGATATACTGCTCAAGCTATCAAAATGATGACAGTCTGCCAGTCCCCATAACAGCTTGCCATTGGACGTGGCAAGAGCTTGTGCATGTGCATGTGAATTTACAATTACCAAAATGTTCTTCTCCCTCATAAGCACAAAAGAAGCCCATGTATTAACTGTACTTATAATAGAACAAAAACAATTGCTCCCTCAAATCAATGCTTCTTCAATAACATTCCTAACAAAGTGAACAGCAGAAACTAAGCAATAGATGCACATACCAAAAAAAAAAGGTTAGAATAGAATCCCTTCATGCCACTGCTCAAGTTTTGTTGAGCTCTGATAAAGCCTCAGACTGAATTTTTCATACACTCCTCCAAAAGTTCGGTCTGGAACAGACAGAAAAATTGAAGTAGTGTCTCACAAGAAATATACATCCTGGTCTCATTTTAAGGTGTAACAACTGAAGTAGCTGAACTCTTGAGAGTTTCGCATCTCAAGGTGCTTTGGGTAAACACCATATAAAGGTGCAAATATTCAAGCAGAACTTTACAACCCTTCTACCACAGTTAAAAATTACTTTGCCATTGGTGTTTTAAACAAGGTAAGTGCTCTCCAGTGTCATTACTAACCTTCATAGTACTTAGCTATAGCCCCATGCCAAAGACAGCAGAACCACAGTTCCTGGAGTTCTTTTTCAAGGTACTCTTTCTAAACTTTGCAGTGGGGATGTGTCCAGGGCTACTTATTCCTCAGCCTGTCACACATGCTCCTCTCTACACTGTCAACTCTCCTTTCTGCTCTTGTCTTATATCCACAGCTCAGGGGTGCTCACAGAAAGCAGACCTAGAGACTGAGACTACATTTAAACTCAGCTTGAGAATAAAAAGTTCTTTTACCGTCTTTTCACTTTATGTATCTAAAAAAGCAAGCAGGCACAAATCCATACAGTAAAATTGCTTAGGAAGGAGCTGTACTTGCAGCTTTTGGCATAAATTTGGGTGGCACTGCAATCCCTCCTCATAGAGATTATTTTCTCTGCTACTGGAGCCACAAAAGTGATTTTGCAGCAAGGTTATTGCCATAGAGCCCTTACTGCTCTCCTGGTCCTCTATATCCCAACCACATTAAGCAATCTTGTCCTGTCATGTGTCACCACATAAGCTGTTCCCTGAGTCTTTGCAGGCAGTTTCTGAAGGGACTGCAAACTGTCTGTCAGGCAACAACTTCCGTCTGACCTAAACACAAACGAGGTATCAGCAATATTTTATTTCTGAGCTTTATTTTGCTAGTATTAGAAATTGCTTCACTGGAACTCAGGGCTCAGTAGAACAAAGTTACTGGCACTGAGATGATCAGCAAAATGAAAAAGAAAAATATTTTCTGTGGACAGTATCACTCACTGTTTCTATTTCTTATTTGTGCAGTTTACGTGTACTCTGTGTGTCAGTTTGACACAGTAAGTCAGTATTTTGCAATATGCACACTATCTATAAAAGTGTACAGCAAAATGTGCTCAAGATTTTTCTACTGACAAGTTGCACTAACATGCTAGAAAGAAAAGAAAATATAAATGACAAGGTGAATTAATTTCCGCAGTGTCTGCTGCACCTTTTAATTTTTACTAGTAACATTCATAAATCATCAGGAAAGTTATGGAAAAACTGAACATAACAGGCATTTCATCGGTCAGAACTAAGGATGGGAATATTTTAAAAAAATTATGTATGCAATTTAATCCAAGTAACTTCCAGTGAAAATGGGCATCTTCATTAGTAAATAAAGATGATGTTAGAGTAAAGCAAGTGAAATATAAATGCACAAATTACATAGCAATATGGCCTATTTTTCTGGGAGTTTATTGTGGAATTTTTGTTCATTAATGTCAGTTTTCTTTCCTCCTTACCACATGCTATTTGCTACTTATGTTGAAGTTTGGAAAAATTCTATAATTTCAAATATAAAATAAATAAAACAATAGCAGATGTAATTTAAAAATCTGAAATTAGTAAAACAGTCACTCTAACTGCTTCAGAAAATGAAAATTTAGACTGCATGGTTTATGAAAACATTAGAGAAGAAGTGGCTTATTAATAGAATTAACATCACACTGTTTTGAAGACTTAAGTTCAGAGTATATATTGGTTTATGGAAGGTGTTGTAATATTATTTTGTAGCTACATCTAGTTCAGACCTATTTTGAATAATTAATTATTCAAAGTCCCTAGAACTCAATTTAAATGATGTAGCGGATATACACAAAGCGTGACATAAAGACATCTTATATTCTTTCTAAAAACTTAAGAACACATCTAAGTTTCACAATTCCTATTCTGTTTTTTTTTCAGTATCCTTTACCATTATTAAGCTGAAGTCAGACTTTCTTCACCAGATAAGCATCAATCTAATAAATCAAGTTCAGTTTCCTACTCTCTTCAAAGTAGGCAGCCACACTATCCTTTGAGCTTTAGACTTGAAAAAAATATCCTAAATGTATTAATATAGCAAAACTTCTAATATTTAGAATGACAACTGCAAACTTCTACATTAGAAATTTTTACACACTCCAAGTGGAAAGCTCTTATCCTAGTTATAAGCAGAAATCATCTTCTTAAGATTTAAATCCCATCAAATTAAAATCAATGCAAGGGTTCTAAATTACTTCATAAGGCTTTAAATAACCATCTCTGTCTGAAACTTCATGTAGTTTTTGACTAAATGAGATTCTGCTCTTTCTGTAATAAAAATCAGCAGGTTTCTTCTACAATAAATACAGTTCCTTCTTGATAACCTTAACTGTAGGGTAGGGAAGTTTATATATTGTTATCTTCACATTGGATTTTTGCTCACAATTGCTGAATATAGATTCAGCCAAAATTTAAACTGGAAAAAGAAAAAATTCTAAACACCTTCAAGCTACAGTGACCATAGACATCAACTTGCTCTTCACAAGGCTTACATGCCCAGAATAGCCCTCTTCCAAACCTCTTGATTTTATTTTAATCATTCCTACAAATATAGATAAAACTATGACAAAAAATTAGTTGCATATGCTTTATTAAGTGAATCATGACTTAAAGCAGAACACAGTGCAAGCTTTCTGGATTACACTGGATTACAAAAGTTGAAAACAATGCTACTGGTTTTATTATGGCTTGATGCAGACGTGCTTCAGTATATTACAGACTCTCAATTTCAAAATGTAAATGGTACAGGATATTGATAAACCAATTAGCACTGATGCAAAGCAAATTCCTCTTTTATCTCAATTACAACATGACAACTTAATAGGTCAAGATAGTCTAACATCTGAGACAAGGGCAATTCAATAAAACAACTGCATCTTGATATGGTAATTAAGAGGAAATGTGAATCCATTACATTGTCTTGTGTATGTGCGCATATGTAGGTGTTCTTTTTTATTTATTTAAGCATTTGATGCCCTCTTGCTGTTTTTAGAGTGTATCAAATCCACATGAACACAGCTGAACCTAGTTGATAAATACCTACAATATCTGTAGTTTTATCAGGCAAATTTTAAGGATGCAACTGCGTAGGTAATTCATGAAAATCCCCTAAAAGATACACAGTTGCAAGATAATCTCTGCAAACACAGGACTTCTCTGTCTATAAATCTGCAAATGCTTTTGATCTGGCCAAAAGAATTTATTAGAAGTTCAAATACCTTGATACTGAACTGGTATTTGCATGCACTCTATTGGAAAATAAAACAAAATGACAAAGACCACAGCAAAAGAAATACATTACAATTGGAAAGTAAAAATAATTTTGCTCAAATATGATGTCACTTAAAAGTTAGATGTACCACATGCTAGAAAAGAAATGGTAGTCTCAGCATTGGCAAGAGTGTAGTGGAGCATACTGCAGCTTTTTGACAAACTAGGAGTTTCGGCAATTAGGACAAAGTGCTCTCATAAAGTCAAAGAAAGGTAGATGTTCTGTTTTATGCTTTGATCTTAATTTGATATACATACTGTAGTAGAAGTTTCACTTTACAATGTATCTTGGAACAATTTAAGAAAGTAAACAAAGACAATGAGAGCCATATGGGAGTATAATATTCTGAATAAACTGTACATTAGCTTAGAACACAAACAAAAACTTACCTCTGTATTAGCTCTGGATGTTTATAATGAAAGACAAACATTATTGTATACTGCACTATAGCAGAACAAATAAACTCTTAACTTCAGATGCAGAATGTAACAACCTATGCAGCCAATACAGGAGAATATTCCCATGCTGAAAACACCTCCTTTAGTTAAATAATCCCTTTAGCCTGTTAATGGCTTTGTAAGACAACTTCTGGCAAAAAGTTAACCTATGTCTTTTAATCATTGTCTCAGCAAATGTCAACCATAATACCTAAAAACTGTAAACACAGAAAAAATGCTTCAATCCACCACAAAAATCAAACAAACCTGATTCCAAGATTCATAGCCTCAGCAGTTCCAATCATACTGATGGCCAAGAGCATGTTGTTGCAGATCTTTGCAGCCTGAAAACACATGAAACCATCAGTTAGTTTATGCGTTTTCAAGAACTAACATATAGAAATCAACTAGGCCCAGGCCAGGATGATCAAGTATGTTCTGGCAGCTCTCTTCTACAGTAAACAGAGATCTGTGATAGTACAAAGTTAATGAAAGCTGCTCTGTGGCTCCTTCAGAGATTAAGAAGTACTTCTTTTCTTAGTACAGTAGCTCAGTTAGTATACATGGCATGTAGAACCACTTCTTTGTCCTTCAGAACATCCAGTAAATCTAAATTCAGATGAAAAAAAATTAAAATGTCTGTGCCCTAAGAAGTATAATCTCAATAAGCCAATGTGAAGAAACACCAGTCAGATTTTGGTGCTAAGTGACACAACATACTGGACAGAAGTGCCATGAAGTTATTTTATAAACACAAGGTTAGAGACAAGCAAACAAGTATGAAGATATATTATCATGCATTTAGTTCTGGAGTAAAAGAGTAGGCATCAATAAATAAAAAGCCATAAAAAGGAAAGACTGAGATAACTATTAGCCCTTCAGAAAGCATTACCTGTCCGGTTCCAACCTCTCCACAGTAAACCACATTAGAACCCATGCATGTCAGCAACTCTTTGGCAGCATTAAATTCTTGTTCCACTCCACCAACCATGAAAGTAAGGTTCCCAGCTCGAGCAGCTCCAACACCTGAATCAAGATAACACTGGATTTAATAACACTATTAAAAAACTTCAAAACTTAGGCAGTTTCTCTTACCAGTAAGGGTCTGATGGTGCAAAATTAATATTTCACTTATGATGAAGCTCTCATTTCTGTGTAAAAGTAAGCCTACACTCCCAGTACTCACAGAATCAGTAATCTAAATTCTCAAACATCTGATGGAGATAAAACCACCTTATCTTCTAGGCACACTAGCAGGTAAGTTGTAAGACTTGCATAAAACTAGCAATGTAGCTTTTTATAGTTTATACAAAGAAATAATCGACTTTTCCTGCAATTTTGCACTCCAAAAAGTTCCATGTATCTGAATTACTAAATAAATTTTTTTTTTGTCAAACTACTCTTCACATATAACCATTAACAAACCACTGCTCAAAGTTAACTCTGTTTTATCAGCCTTTCCAAACCTAGGCTAATTTTTATCAATGCTTCCTGATTTTCACATGATTGAACAGCTAAAAGACACAGGCATATAAAACCAAGTCTTCTGAATTACTGCAGTTTATTATGTTTCTAATCTGAAGCAAAATTCTCCTTAATCTGAGAAGCTTTAAGTCAGTTTCCCATACATAAACTTAAGGCATATACAATGATGCAATTACTACGTAAAGACAATGTAAAAATTATTCATACACATATGCACAAACACACTATTCCCAGTTTTATTCCTGTAGTCTGTCCTGTCTTTACCACAGTTCAGTAAGCACACACCATAGTTCTTTGATTATACAGTTCCTAACCCCAACACTGGCAAATTTTTCATGTGATATTTATTACCTCCACTCCATGAAATATTCTATTGCTTAAAAGAAGCCTAATTCAAATATGAATTACTCTTATGTCCCTAACTTCCTCATCCCCAGTATTTAATGGGTATAACTGCAAGGAAAATTTGGCCTAAACTGATGAACAAATCAGCTTCCTCACTAATTTTCACTCTGGCAAGAAGCATAGCCACTATAAATTTTCTGTGCTATGCATCAAACATTGGCTGGTTAGGGTGTACAGCTGCAGATAACAACTGACTTTCAAATTAAACATGCTCAATTAGGTACAGTGCTCTGACGTGCTTTACCACAGCTAAGTAAGTGGTCAGTTTTGGACTTTGTTTACAACATCAAGGATAGTTACACTGCAGCTTCTCACACTGAAGAATTTGATGAATGTTTTTCTGCTTTTCAGTCAAAATTTCATTTGATGCTCTCTCTGTGTGCAACTGCTCTGTGTGGCTATGTCTACAAATGCCCCTTTCTGGGTCACCCAAGTGTTTATTTTTTCCCATCCTGCCTTTCAACATATACCATCTTTTGAAGTCACTGAAGAATTTCAGACAAATTTGACAGATCAAAGTCTCAGAAAGAGTAAATACCTACCAGTTATGCAAAACCAGGCAGCAGTAAAGATGCTCCCAGTGATGACCAGCTCAGTTCTATATTAGAACCTAGAATCACAGGATTTCTGGGTTTAGAAGTGACCTCTCAAGATCATTCAACCCCCCTGCTCAAGGAGGGCCAGCTGAGGCATGTTGCCCAGGACCATGTCCAGTCAGCTTTCAAGTATCTCCAAGGATGGAGATTCCACAGCCTCTCTAGGCAACTTCTTCCACTGTTTGCCTACTCTCAGAGTAAAAAAGTGTTTTCTTATGCTTCAGATGGAATTTTGTGTTTTGATTTGTGCCTCCTGTCCTGTCACTGGGCACTACTGAGAAGAGTGTAGCTCCCTCTACTTCATTCTCTTCCATCAGGTTTTTATACACATCGATAACATCCCCCCAAGCCTTCCCTTCACACTAAACAGTCTCAGTCTCTCCTCTTATGAAAGATGCTCCAGACCATTTGTCATCTTCATGGCTCTTAGCTGGACTCACTCCAGTAAATCTGTGTCTTTCTTGTGCTGTTAAGTCCACAACTGGAGCATCGAGAAGAACTCAGACCCATAGCTTTAACAAAACAATCGGTCTATATACAGAACACTGTTGAGGTACTGAAATACATACAAGTGTGAAGATCTTCCTGCCCAGGTTGAGAGACACCCAATCTGCAGCCAATCCTTGATCTCACTTGAACAACTCCTCTCCAGGCACCTCACAGGAACTGGGCTAAGAGCAAAGCCCAAACTAGCTAGCACAAACAGGTCATTGTTGTCTTTCTGGCTACCAGTTCACTGTGTACATGACCACAAAGATTGCTACATTAATAAACACGATGATTTTCATTCCATTCCTCTAGCTATTTTTATTCAAACCACATAATGGCCTTTACCACTAATCCTGTGATCTGACCTGCAGCAAATTAAGTAGACAATTTAAGTCAAAGCTTACAAACAAAATCCAGTACTATCCATCATAGGTCAATAGCCTTGTATCTAGATTACAGACTGCTAAATAGCTTCAGAGATTCATTTATTAGAGCAAAATTAATGCTGACAATAGTTTTCAGCTGGTTAATCTTCTGACAGCTGCACTCTCTCACTTGTTCAAACACATTTCAAGAAGCAAAAATAAATTATTTAAGTAGAAAAAAAAGAGCAATTTGTTGTATAATGCAGAAGGCTTGGAAAATTCTTGTTTTAAAACCAAAAATCTATTTACTTTGTGGTAGATTTTATCATCTAGCATCCTTGCCAACTATCTGCTATTTTATCAGAATCAAACGAGCAACGCAGCAAATTTATAAGACTGGCAATTTAAAAAAAAATTGGCATGGAGTCTAGGAGTACAAGAACTGTAACTTCAGCTAAAAATAGAAATTAGAGAAGTCATTATACAAAAAGGCACAGCCTTATTTCACAATCACAGATTTCATATCAACAACACAAACCAGTAAAGTATTATCAGCTTCTAACACTAAAGAGAGCAATGGAGATGCAGAGCAGCTAATGCAATTTAAATAAGCTATTATTTTTCATATTTTTATTTTTTTAAAAGAAATCTTACCACCTAAGATAAGGCCTTATGTACCACTGCTATGAGGGTCAAAGTCATTTAGAATCTATCTGTTCTTTCTAAAATACAAAAAGTCTCTTCACATCCTTGAGGAATGGTTTTCAGAGAAACTGCATCTATGATTAGCATGTGTTAAGATTTCCTCCTATGCTGCAACGCAAGCCTGCTGGAGCTCATGGCTGCAGTATTATACTTGGCTTGATGTAGGATGATAACCCACACCTCTGTGCAGAATCCCGTGGCTGTCACACCAGCAGATCCCACAGAGCAGATCAGCTCCAGGTCTGTTGGTCACAACAGCACCGGAGTTTGTCTCAGAGATATAAACTGACAGGAACAGGATTGCAGAAAAATGTAAGAGATTTAGCAAGTTGAGGGGATATTCAAGAAAATGACTCCAGGAAAAAATATGGTGAGCAGTTACAGAGTAGCACTGCAGTATGGCATATCCACTTGGAGATGGGTTTCCCACTTGCATACTAGCAGGTTTTGGATGAAGACCTGCAAAACTAAGTTTTTTTATCAAAAGAGGTACATAAAGAACTGCACTTCAAAGCATCCTGTCACATCTGGCTGTGTTACTTGTGGGGCAAGTTCAATCCAGGTGCTTCTCATTTGATTGCCAATGAATTGCCCAGTGAACCTGATACAGAGCAGTTCTTAAGTTCAACATTTTAGACAAAAATAGGAATGGAGACTTAGAAGCTCTCACATGACAACAGCAACTGGTTGCAGCTACCCTGGAACAGTCTGAAGATGACTTCAAGTTTTAGCATCCAGGCCAAGCAGCCTCATTTGATAGACACACTGACCTTCCATATTCACTTTCCTGTGCTTATTTAAACAGTATTTAGTGTTGCTGCAAAAAGTCTCAAAATTTGCCACTGATGTTTCCAGTTCCAAAAAAAGCCCAGAAAGGTCCTAGCTCTACAGCTACATCATTTAAACTGCTTGGTTTCTATCAGTTTCCTTATTATTAAGAACACAATTGGCTAGAAAAGAGACGTTAATGTAAAGGTGTTATATGAAAGTATCTGCTTTTGGTTTCAGCTTTATTACGTTTCTGTAAGAACAGAGGGCAGATGAGTTAAAAAGAAGTGATACTGTAAGGCCACGCATTACAGCACCATCACAATGACAATGCTGAAAACAGTAACACTGATGGAAAGACAATGCACCCAAGCATATCCCTGTGCCAACACATTTAAACCACTGTTGCACTGCACCTGCAGATAAAAAAATTCATTGCTGACAAAGTTGAGACTCAACACAAATTGAGCTGTTGCAGAGTCTCCGAAGGACACGTAGGAGATGAAGGCTGTAATGTCAAGAAGCTCCAGCAAAAAATCGTCTATTTTGTTATTTTTCTACTCAACATTTAGTTGCAATTTTAACAACTAATTTTGTGATCTAAACTAGATTAAAAAAAAAACCAAAGAAGAACATTGCTAGAGTTTTAATCCTCCATCCTGTTACACAATGTTGCAGCCTCAAGCACAAGAGTTGAGGCTTTGCCTGTTAACACTTTGGGAAGTGCAAGGGAACACTGGTCTTTTATTCTGAATTTTTTTTAAAAAAATGCAGTTTAAGCGACTGTAGCTGCCTCAAACAAGCAGGTTCTTGTCATGTTTGCTCTCTTTCAGATAGGCTGAGGTTGAGAGGCTGCATCTGTGTACCTTGTGTGAGTGTGTATTTTTAAGGACTAAGCAGATTTTTTTAAGTACCTCCCAGCTCACACCAAATACTTTGTCTTTGCAACTCATGAAAAGTTAAACCAAGATACACAAGGAAAGATTAACAGAAAAGGTTACTATTGTTTTGCTATGTATATAAATCTAAAACCAATTAAAAGGCATGTATAGGCAAAATCAGCTATAAATCCCTACTGGAAATAAAAGGATACTTAAAACCATACTATAAATTTAAAATAACCATGAAGAGACTAGTTATTTTATAAAACATAAATAGGGTATCAATTTTTTCTACTTGGTTCTTAGACGCTGTCTGCCATCATCAATCTATTTCCAGGAAACAAGCAAATGGAACAGACTCAGAAAAAAACCCCACAGCACACCACCACTCCAAGGGCTTGCGTTTCTCCCTGTTATAAAAATCAGCACCAAAGCTAGACCTATGAAGCTATTCTACTGCTGTATAACTAAAACACAGTAAATCACTTAATTTGCTCAAAAGAACTTAAATGTTTTAACCGGTCTGCCATCAGCAGAGATAAAGAAGAGGGCCGATGGGACCGGGTTGCAATGTGAGCCGTCTTTAAAATGCAATTGTTCTAATCATTTTCTACAGATGCAGCCTCACAAGGGGCTGCTGTCACAGGGACCATTTACGACTTGTTATGGTGTCTCTATTGTTTACCAGCGACATTCGCTAAAAAGGCGACAGCTGGGACAGAAAGCTGCTCCTCAACGAACAATATAATCCCGTGAAAGTAATCAACAAATTTAAGGGTGTTAATTAACTTTACACTTTATCATGTTCAATTAGTTGTCCTTTCTCGAAAAGATTGCCGTGCACAATCGGTTTAGAGCGTGCCATGTTTGATTTGTAAGTGATCACTGTTTCTGTTTCAAAGTCCATGTCAGATGTTCTCTTGGGTTTTGGTGACACAGATGAATGGCTCTGCACATGTTAGGGGGTGATCTGGTTTAACATAAACCAGCATAACATAACCCCTTGTTAACGTATCGCTGGCCTTTCCAAGCAGGCACAGAAACGCCCGTGCCCGCGGACGCACACATACGTGTATAAAACCCCTGCGGCAGCACGACAGTCAACGAGTCCAAGTTTCGTTTTTGCTGAAACGCAAAGACACAAATAAATGGGCAATTTTTCATCATTATATCTCAAAGCAAGACTTGTCTTTTAGGGGCACGCTTGGGATCATTTCTTCCCAGCAAGATCCCTAGTTCTGCCACATTATGCACTAATGCACAAGTGCCTCTGTACATTTTACATAATGCACGCTGCCTTTTCTAATGGCAGCTGAGCAAACGCTGGGTAGATGCACTAAGTTCTTCTGTATATCAAATTCTGTGGTTTGTACTGCCTTTATAACGCCAGGGATTCTAGAAGGAAGTTGAATTAATCTATTACTAAAATTTGCCATTTTCCCTTTAAGGTACCATTCCTACTTGCTAATGGGACAAGGCAAAGCTCATGATGAAGCGACAACATACTTGGAAGTGCCCCTTAATGAAAGTCATTGCTGTTTCTCTCTCTGACAAATAGAGCTTTGCATCACCGTACCTCATAAACTAGTGATTTTTGAGCAAAAATGGAAATGGAGGTTCAGGTCAGTGATTTTAAGATTTATACAACAAGCACTCAAATATTAATCCAGACAAAAGCATGCTTAAGGAAGTAGAAACATCTCCTTTATGGCATAATCGAATTACACAATTTGTGATATTATGGCTGTACAGAGAAAAAAACCTAGTGGATTTTTATTCTGCAGCAACAGGCAAATTAAATACACATGATCATCATTATTTAAGCAGTTACATTGTACATAAAAACAAACTGCAAAAAACCCACCCACAAAACAAAATAAAAATGCAAAGAAAGCCCAATGGAAAAGTTGTTAACTCTGAAAGCTAATAATGGACTAGGTTAAATATTTAAGAGGAAATTATAGACTATATCAGAAATAGCTGAAACCACAAAACAAAGCAGTATAAAACATTAGTTTTCTGCTAGGAAGAAGATCTGCAGGGAAAAGGGAAGCGGTCGATAGATCCTTAAATTGGACGCAATAGCTGTTCTTCTATCCCAAGTTGGCAGCTGCTACATTTGCAGACCTAGTTCATTATTTACCCATAATGACCATCAAGCTCCAGTCAAAGTCAGATCACAACAACTGTCAGCAGCTCTTTTAATTAGCCTTGTTTGAATTCAGATAAATATCACAATGGCCCAGCTTCTGCTGAAAAAGCAACAAGAAGATTGCAAAGAATAAGCTGCTCTGACTTCCTAACAAACAGTATTGTGAAAAAGTCCAGAGAACCAAAGTTTTTGTTTGTTTGTTTGTTTTTTAAATTAAGGAAGGGATGGTGATGTGTACATTATTATTTTTCCCTCACATGATATTCATATTACTATCTACAATTCCTGTTTATAAGCAAATTTGTGCATCTCAAATGCCAACTCAAAATGCTACTTCACAATCTGAAAGGTAAACTTGAAGAGATGGTGTACAGGTATTAATTAAATTTCTAACCTCTGTGAAATCATACGTTTTGAAAAACTGGATCAGAATTAAGGAATGCACATATTAACAGGATTATCCTCTCTCCTAATTTATCTCCTTCTGTTTGTTTATCCTCAGGGAACATAATCTTCTGTTGCATCAAGCCACTCTCATTCTCCCTGTGTCAGCAGCAGAATAATAATTCCCTCCTCCTCCTCCTCCTCCTCCACCCCCTCTCCCACAAGCACTGGCAAGAATGAAGACGAGTGGATCAGACTGTGTGCATCAGCATTAATGCTCCATGCAGCTATTTTCCTAGCAGTAGTAGACACTGAAAGAAAGATGCAAGAGAGGTGAGCAATATGCTACCTGTTCTGGGCAGCCCAGCACGAGAGGGTGTAATTAAACAGATTTTGCCTCCTAGGATAATATGAAGGTAGAAGGTGCAGGCAGAGACTGATCTAAGAGCCTTTCTTTAGCACTTCACTTGCTGTCACAGTTGGGTCCCAATTTTGCTAGGTGCTGTCCAAAGACAAAGCCAGTACCAAACTCTCCAGTCGCACACACTAGTCTGAGAAGTGCTGTTGGATATGCAAGGATCCTTGGGAGCCTCAAGGAAAACATATTTAGGGATTTACATGAATCATAAGGATACATGCATATAAACAATAGGTACATACATGTGTTATATTTGAAGAGGATATCCCTTTTAGGAACAGAAAAAATTATGTAAACATAATCAGAAACAGAAGGTAGAAACTAGTGGAGGAGGAAGGATAAACAACCGATTAAACAAAATAGGCAAAATGGTCATGGGAAGCTTCATGTTTTCAAAAGAAGGCCTGAATAGAATTGTATAGGGATTTGTACTTGAACTTGGCCATGGATGGTGGAATAAAAATCTTCAATTTGATTTAGATGTATTATAGAACGATGCCAAAACACAGAAAAGAATATGCGCCCTCAATAAATCATGCAAAAACTGACTAGAAGCTGTTGTTGAGGCAGTTTAATATGAGGGGGATGCACGAGGAAAATTTTACGAGAGGGTATTAAGTAGCAACTGATGCCTCCCAAGGATCAGCCAAAGAAAATAAGTTGCAAAAGGCGAATGCACACATAAGACACTTCAACTTTTTCAACAGAAATACAAGCTGAAGGCGTGATGAAATTGTTCTGTCTGCAACCTTTTTTTTAAAAGCACTACATTTAGTTCTAGTCATTGTAATGTCAAAGAGAAATATCAAAGCACCTGAAAAGTTAGCAAGTAAAAAGGTTAACAGCACTGCAATAAGAAAGGAAATACAGTATGACTGATTAACTTATTTGCTTATTTTTAATACCCAAAATATTGTATTAAAAATATTTAAAAACATTAGTTCATGACAGTCATCTTTCCTATTATATACCTTTAATCCATACTCCACCACAAAATCCCGGACTACAGAAACCCTCTTTAGGCGTTGCTGGAGCACCAGATTTAGCTACTATTTTACATATCCCTAATATTTAGATATATGGTCTAAATCTCATCTGCAGACCTATACAGAAGTATTAAAACTTAAAAACAACAGTTGCATGTATCTACAGTTGTGGACAGCAAAACTACCTGCACAGAGCTTAGCACAGTTCAAAACAAGTATTTCATCTTTTATCTGAACATTAGCAAGAAGGCTGGACAGACAGTGATGAACAGAAGCAACACATTCCACATATACAAGATCCCAAAGTTTCAAAGCAGGTTTCAGTCAGTCCAAATATAAATAAAGCACATGACACCGAGCTGTCTCATTAACTGTTGCTGGGTTCTGAGCAATCAAACAGAAAAGAAACAAAGAAAATAGTCCTTCAAAGAAAATAAATCTCGCCCAGCACTACTGCTTGAAATTCTGGTCTTTTAGGAGAAGTCCAAAAATTTAACATGAACGTGCATGCAGTTCCTCTACTATGTGGACCACTGTTAACCCTCCACACAACTAAAATTCAGTAGACACAATTCTCGTCTTGACCGATGAGGCTTCAAGTCCTAGAAATAAAACCTTATCCCAATCACATAGTGCAAAATCAAGAATAATGTTTGTCTGGCATTAGAAAGAGGGAAGAGCTGCATTTCTAATATTATCACAATCTTGCTTTCTTGAAAAGCTTTTACTTTATGCAGAAGATCAGCAAGCAGAAAATAGACTGTTGTGTGACTATGGAAGAAAAAACTCAAAGGGATACACATTTATAACGTTCTCTTTGAAAAAGACATAGCAAAATCCCAGAAAAGCTATTCTTACAGTAAGTGGCTCTAACTCAAGTTCACAGACAATACCAAAATGAACATCAAGCCTCCAGAAGCTTAATGTTTGCGTGGAATATCCAAAAGCCACAAATAGATCCAACAATCCACCTTGTCATCACAGCTTTTAATCTCATCCATTCTGACTGAACAACATACATGCAAATGCATGACCAACAAAACCAGATGTATGGCCAGTCTTGTTGAGTTCTTTAAATCAGAAGAAGCAGTCAGCTATAAGCCACCATGTTTGCAGATTTTGCTACTTGGACTTGAATGTCTCTGTCTGGAAAGTATAAAATACTTGCATGTTCTACCTTAACTCCACAGCAAAATGCAACTATGTTTACATAGTGCTGTGGAATAGATATGTAAAAGCTGAAACTCTTCTACTATAACAGCAAAACAAGAACCTTCAAGAAAAAATAAACCAGGGACATTTAATTTTATTGTTTACTGGTTTCTCCAGTATTAGTACAACTCTAACAAGATATCAATCCCCTTTTACAAAAACAAAATACTTGAAACACTTAAGTACTTCATGATTTTATCATATTACCTTCCTATAGACCCTGAAAACCAACAAAACATGGCATGGGTTTTTTTCTGAATAATTAAGGCATTAAGCACATTGCTAAAAAAGAAAAATATAGTCACACCGAGATATGCATTTAAACTGCATTACTCAACAGGTATGCGTTCAAGTGTTCCTCTTAATAAAAGGTCTGCTTCTTAAAAAGCCAGCTGCAGAAGCAAGTAAATTTCTGTTGATGCATTCATTAGTCTTTTCAATATCATATAAGAAAATAAAGACAATAAACACAAAAAAATAAAACAAAAAGCATTTAAAATGGGGTGGATAACATAGCATATATGTTCCTAAGTATTTCTGGTTTATCTTAAGTAGCATATAGCAATGCCACATGCCAATCCAAATCAGTAGGGGCATATTTACATTCACAACATCCAAAAAAATATCTAGTATTTAAAAGCAACAACATTTTAAAATAAAATAGAAATGTATAGCCAGAAAGAAGTGTCAGACAGGTAATTTTAAAATAAATCAGTCTCCAGTATTTTCTCCTGGGGAGCTTCTCAGCTGAAAGTTTTAATTTTACCTGTTTTGGGTACAGTCTATGAGAGGACAACTGACAGAGGTTTACCAAATGAAATTGGAAAGAAATGCATAAATAATAGGAGTGAAGACTGCATTGAACATTTTTGAATGAACTTTTGAACTCTGTCCCTTCAAGTGTCATCAGTGGTATGAGACCAAGAATTTTTTTTTGACAATCTGAACCATCATCAGTGCATTGCTTCAGATATGTCTGTCCTTTCTTCAAGCACTTTGGCATTGAATCTTGCCTCTGGATACAGTCAAGAGCCCACACAGTCTTATCTTTCAGCTGCTCCTTTAAAATACATGCTTATTTTAAAGCATGCCTAACTCTGTACCTACAAAGTAACAAATCACTTTCTCCTGCCTAATTTCAGCATAGTCAAAGTTAATTCTCAAAGCTTTAAGGCACTGAAAGGCAAAGCAGTACAATAATTCAAGATTACAACAACTGCTAGAAAAACAGCCTCAATTGGAAGGATTCCATTTAAAGAATCCCTTTGTTTCAAGGCCTTTCCCAGTTCTATTTCCTGTTCAGGGATCCTCTACACATAATTCTATTATTACATCTCTGCAAAACAGATAGTAAATCTCTTTCAGAGAACTAGACTTAGCATTGTCCTCTAGCCTAAAATGCAATGTACTTTTCAGTGTTCTCAAACGTACTTGATGCCACTTATACAATGAGTTCAAACCCTTGTAATTTAATATAAAGTCATATTTCTTTATGTATGAACTAATTCTAAGTTTAATATGGAAATATTTTTAAGAAGAGATACTATTTTTATTATTACTTTTATTGTTTCAGGATGAGCCAATATGCAATCATATGGTTTAAATTTACAAATGTTTACATGCTCCAAACGCTGTACTTTCACGAAACAAAACACATTTTCATATTTAACTGTGCTGAATGACAGCTTAAGGAGACCCACTATAATATTTGTGAACCTCTTTTTTCTGTACGACCTGGAAGTATTCCAACACTGCAACTTAGGCAATTTTGCACAAAACCAATTTAACCATTTTCTGTAATGTAAAGGTATTGAAAGTCAGTACTTGGCCTGGCCTTCAATTTAAAAAACAAGAAAAGAGAAAGACTGCATTTTGCCAACGAACAGAATCAAGAGGGTAACAAAGTTAATTATTTCTCATAATCAGTAATTATGATTAGATAAGAGACTCTTTGGTAATGAACTGCTCTAATGATGGAGGACCTCCATCCTAAGAAATATAATAGTACATTAACATAACTGTGTATGCAAAGTACATAGAACTGCTGCCACAGTTAACTTGTCATTGAATGATTAAATAGGAATTCATAATTAGAAAAAATCCACAGTGTAATTTATTGGCCTTCTCGACAGTTCTGGTTCATTAGAAGTTGATTACCAAATAGTGACCTCTAGCGGCCTACAGCTTTTTCATGTTATCCTGGTTCTCTTGGCAGTTCTAGAAGCTATTTAACCTTAAAAAAAAAAAAAAAAAAAAAAAAAAAAAAAAAAAAAAGGCAGTTTGATGAATGTAAAATGTTTCCCTTTAAGATACCTTTTTTTAAACTTCTCTTAAAATATACAGTGTGCTAATTTCTTCAGAAAATGGTTTCCCGTTCTGTAACCATTTATATAAATGTATAAAAACATACGTCCATATGAAAACCCCACAACTTCTCAGTTTTAAAGTTAATACTGAGGTTAACACGGTTCTCATGGTAATTAATACTTATATACTGATTAAACATAATGTCTTCTAGGAAAAATATTTCATGTATTAAAACAAAACACTTTTTTAGTGTCAATTACGAAGACCTTGAGAAGCTTATACTTCAAGCCAGCCTGCATATACCTTAAGGTGAAGTCCCTCTAAGTGTGACCTTTGAACAACAGTCAGTTTTACACTAAAACTAATTACACTGGCTCAGTTGGAGGAGGCAGAGGACAGGGAGGGAGAAAACTCCACAATTCTCTGCTCCAGGCAGGAAAAAAAAAACCCAACAATTCTTATTATTTGCTGGACACATAGCTTGCAACACTCTTTACTCAAATTGAATTTAAGAAAAAAATGCAACTTAAAAGTAAGTAAGATTTGCATTTACCTGCAAAATCTTTTAAGCATTAGGGTGGAATTTTCCCTCATTCAACTTAGTTAATCCACTGTTAGGCTATTTAGACAGTGTTCTATTTTAAAATTTTCCATTATGATAGATACACTTTTTCTTGAACTAGGACAGTATCTAATTTTTTTTTTTTTTAAGTATGAACGTTTCTAGCAGGAAGTAGCACATCTGAAACTAATATAGAAGCCTCTGAAACACAGCATTAAATAAAAATTCATACTCAATGAATACAAGCAATTTGAATTTCCATTGTCTTCATTTTCCATCTTGCTCTTTTTCCAACACTAACGCTGTAGAAATGATGCGCATGTATTTTTCTTTGCTTTTGTCTAACATGGAACTCGCTAAAAAAATTATCCCCCATTTTTGGACAGAAGCTAGGAAATAAACCGCATAGTCCTGTTTCATACATACACAGATTTTTCAGAGAAAACTATTCCAGTCTCCCTAATGGGGAGACGTCCATCATCCTTGTATGCTGGAAACAGCTTTAACAATTGCTATAAACAGAGAAATGGATAGCTACAGGACAGAGATCTCCACCCTGATTTCCGTGTGTGTGTGTGTGTGTGCAGATGCGTGCATGCACACACACAGGATTCTAGCTGTTTGTGGCGATGATTTAATATAGCGACTGGATAATGAGCTGTGCTCCCTGCAGCAAGTGAATCACCATTTAATGCTATTATCAACAGTTCATGACCCACCGGCATGAAATGTCAACCTGATTAATCTGAACACTACTGACCTCAGAGAGGAAAAGCTACCTTATTGTCAGAATTTAATATATAATAAAACCATACACAGAATATAAATACCTGATCAAGCAAGGCCATTAACAGCAAATCTACTTTATTTTGCTCTACTGTTTCTTTTAAACTTGCTTGGGCATACATTAAAAAAAAAAAAGAAAGAAATACTTTTGTCTAGTCAAGCAGGAAGCAATCCATTAGGACTTATTATTTTGATATACAGCGAAACATTTCAAAATGGCTGTCCAAATACAAACCCCATGTTGATACAAATAAGAAAAAAAATTAGCATATGCTATTACAGGACTTGCTACTGTCAATTCATATCAGGAAATGATCAGAAATTGTTCTTGCTTTTCTAAGGTCAGTGAGGCAATAAAAATACTGACTTGTAAATAGGAAACTGCTTGTATGAGTGATGCTGCATAGGTCACAGAAGAAAGCTACCTTAGCTTTGTAAAATGAATATACTTCAAGAAGGTTAGAAACTTGTGCCAGTTACATTCATGAATATAAGGGTAACCACCCCCCCATTTTTTTACAGTTACAGCGAAGATTTTTTTCTTTTGTAATTCAGTACCATGATAGGGCCCTACTCAACAAAAATTTTATAATTTTTTTCAATTCTCTTTGTAGAATAAACCAGGAAAACAAGAAAAAAGGACAAGTTTTACCAGTCACAACGAGGTTAGTACAATCTTGCTATATATTCTCCGTATGTCTTTTAAATTGAACTTGGCTAGGAGACTTACTAAAAGACGCAAAACTTTTCAGCCAGCTTTTCAGGATTCTCTACATAACAGTATATAAATATAACCCAGACTGAAGCTGGTAGGACTACATGGCATTTATCTGTCAAGTTATATTAACTGACGCATAGTAACTAGTATGGTTTTTTGTTAAAACATAGTATAGTTACTTTTAAAATGAAACCCACAATGGTTTCACCCCTCACTTTTTATTCTTGTCACCTGGTATTGAAAGGGCTAAGGGATTTTCAGGACAAGGGGCTGGAAGAAAACTGAGTGAAATCCCCAAAACTGCCCACATATGAACGGAATGACCGTGGGTGGGACGAGAATGAACACTCCAAGTATTGACTTATAACCACTAGCAGCCAAGGAAAGAGGAACATGTCAAACTGACTTGACTAAAACTTGGACAAAACCCTGATGTCTGAATTCCCAGTTGAGAGCTCTGCTGGAAATGTAAAGAAGGAATAAAGGAATTCTGGACACTTAGGCAGGAAAGTAATTCAGGCTGCCAGCACAGACACATGTTTAAGCTTTGCTTTTCCATTCAGAAACCAAACTGTTCTTGTATGCCAGTTGACCAGTAAGTGTTGGCCTGTTTTGCAAAGGCTGTCCTGTGTAGCTGCAAATACTGCTGGCTGCAGTGTGCCCGAAGGGGTAACAGCTGACAGCCATTAAACCTCTTCTGCACCCCTCCTCCAAACTTCGAGGGAAAGAGGGGTTTGCCATACAGTAGCACAGCCGTAGTGCTCTCACTCTTAGGAACTCCAGACATAGTAATAAGAAGAGTTAACACAGAGAGGCTGTATTTAGATCTTCATCAAGCACAAACCGTAAATCTGTCTGCTAGGGTGTCAAAACTATTTTCTGGAACTCACGGAACCTGGTACCTGGAACTAATGACCACTTTCAAAATCATGGTGCTCTCTTAGTCCATTGCAGATTAGCTCACCTGGGAGTCTTGCAGCTAGATTGCATCTTCTGCTCTCACAAAGCTATGCAGCCCTCTCCTGCTACACAAAGCTGTTTTGCCTCTGTGATTCCTCACTGTACACTCATTCTATGAGCCCTTTCAGACTCTGTTTGCCATATACATTTTTGTTCTGTTTGAGTAAATCCCATTTCATCCCTTTTGCCTTCTGGAGAAGAAGAGGAGCAAAGATTGGGAACTTATTCTTCTCCTTTCTAAACAGCTCCTTGATACAACCAAAGCCCAGCAACTGTGCAGTCCCTTCAGACTAAGGGTAACAACCCTCCACAGTCCTGACTGTGCTGAGTAGATGCTACAAGACACATCAATTTGCAGGTTCTGCACCAAACAGGCTATCAAAGACACAACCTGTATTAAATAACAGTTTACCCAGAATTCCCATGTTGGACAGACAGATTGCCAAACCATCTCACAAATATTCTGAAGGTGGTGGTGGCTTCCTGTGACAGTGGCAACATGGAGGACAAAACTGATGAAATTGGAGGGAAAAGGGACCTGCCACTCTTGCCTAAAGGCAGGTATATGACAAACAAATAAACACAACTTTCCAAACCCTGTGTAGTTTAGTCCACTCTATTTACCGGCTATGTCAGTTTGTTGGCTTCCACTCTTCCTCATCAGAAAGAGCATATGAGAGAACAAAACAACCAAAATAAGATAGAAAGCTTTTACTTGCAATTCAACCATAGTAAATTCAGTAAAACTGCAGATATCAACTCTAGAGTGGAGGTGCACGTAGTAATCAAGGAAAGATATAACTAGGGTTTACAAGGTGGAGAGACAAGGATGAAGGACAGAAACTGCATCCTGTCTGGGAATATTGCTGAAAGGAAGGACCAAAAATGAAGTAGAAAAGCTACATCATTCTTACACTGGAAGGACAGAAGCCAGCCATCCTTAAGGGCAAACAATTTTCTCATCTTGAATCACATCAATTTAATATTTTCAAAATTTTTGATTTAGAAAAATCAGATTGCATTAGAAATGCACTGAGTCATATGCACCGAAGAGATGCAATTAATACTGAAGAAAGAAGACAAAGAATAGTCCAAACCCTCCCATTTTCAAGTATTCTTTAGAATATTTTGGCATGCATATAATTGGTTCAATAGATTCAGACTGGTTTTTCCTCCTCACTCACAAAAAAATAACGAGGAAGCAAGGACATGGAATAAAAAATGTAATTTGGTTTGCTTTCTACTGGGTTTATAGCTATCTATAAAATGCCCAAGATAATTTTGAAATGTTAGCAAAAGATAAAACAGTGGCTAGAATAATTTCTTCAAGTATGCTTTTAAAAGCTCTTAAATGAAAAGAAAAAAATAAATGTGCCTTCGTAGGGAGATAATATTACAGTTTCAAATTAGCTTTTTAAGTACACAGGAATGTAGATGAAGAAAGAAGAGCAGTTCCTTGACATAAACACAGAAAATAAGGTTTTTAAGAGGTTATTCTGCAATCTTTCTGTGCTAACTCTGATCTTAAAATAGGTAATTAGGAAGCATTCTTTTTTTTTGTCCCCAGAAGTAACTCAGTCAGAGATTTGGGCTTTTATTCATAACAAATGATAGGAAAACTGGGAAGGATAAGTGAACTACAGCAATTTATTTCAGAATACAGACTTAATTCTAATCAATTCCAATGAACACTCATTCTCCAACACCAAAGTTCTCCTAATTTTTGTATTGTGCCTCTTCTCTGAGATTAATGGGGGGGTCATGTACCTAAAGTATATCTCTGGCTCCTTCTGTGTCCATTATTCATCAACATACTACAGATCCATGGGGGCTTTAGTAAGGAAAAGAGAGAAAAACAATCAGGTCAGTACTTGGTATAAACTTTTCTGGCTACACATTCAGAGTATCAGCAGGAAGTCAATCTGTGCGTTCTGTATTGAGAAACAACAAAAAAGCGGCTTTGATGACACCGCATCTCCCTTTTCCTGGAGAGCAGGGGAAAGAAGGAAGAGAGAAGATAGTTGTTTATTTAATTCTATGTAATTTCAGATAAATAACTGCTCCAAATTAGAATTTAATATTCAAAATTACTTAAGAAATTAAACTTCTCAACCAGCTACTGAGCAACTGGCATAAAAGTAAAGGCTCCACACCAGAAATTACTAAAACTGGCACAGACTACACACCAACAGTAATCTGATCTGCTAAACACAGCCTAACATTACGCTCTTATCACAGAAGGCAATCATACCTGCTACAACATCTGAAATACCAGCTCCTTAATCACTTTTGGCAAAACATATAAGGTGCACTTTGGCATTGCAACAATTCATTTTTCTGTGTGCAGAGTACAGTTTTTCAAACTACATTCCTTGTCTCTGCATAGTCCTTACGTATGTATATCTAGTACAACTGCTTGCTTTGTGTAAAATACACACACAAAAAAAAAAAAAGGAAAGGAAGGGGTTCACAATCATCTACTGAAAACAAAGATACATAATTTACTTTTAAAAACGCTATTTTCCATCTTGTGTCATGGGCTAGCTAGAATTCAACATAAGAAACAGTGAAATGATCATGTAAGCATCTCCCTTCTCAAGGTAGCTGTTCAGTCTTTTGATTAAAGATTTACACTACTGTGTCAGGAGAGAACAGTCTATCAATGGCATTTCTCAGGATTATTATATTTAGATTAATGAAAAAAAAAGTTGAATGACAAGTTGATGTCCTAAGAAGGACATTTCTGGAATGAGATAAAAGTGCACTCAAAAGATTTCTGCTTATTTAGCTTACAGACTTACTGTGACTATATACACATCAGAATTCAAGTACAATACCCCAAAACAATACATGTAACAAAAACTCAGGGTGGCAAGGGAAGGCAGTTCTGTTGAGTATGTTCTCTACATGCCTTTTTTTTTTTAATCTGGTGGACACAAACCAATGATTTTCTCATTCATCACTGCTGTTTGAACAGAAATGCTTTGAGGTTCCCATTCTACAAGCCAAATCTTGTGAGGTTTATGTTGCAGCATCACAGGACTCAACAAAATTTATAACCTGTTATTTCAGCCTTCTTTGATGAACAGATATAAAAATTAATTAAAAGGTTTAATGGAATTATTCCACTTCTTTCAAAGTAGAACTTTCTGTAAAATACTTATTGCATGCTAAGCATTTATTACAGTCAACAAGAAAAAATACAAGTAAAAATTACTAAAGCCTATAAAACAATCAAAGTGGTCTGTATTTTGACAATTTCTCTTATTCAGTTTCCATTCATGCAGAGCTCTTTTCAAAAAAGAACCCTTTCTGGACAGTGTCTGAGGTGGTATCAAAATGCTTTTGATTAAAAAAACTAAACGTACCTGTCCCTCCAACGTGTGAAGCTTTTTTCTTATTTTGACAGTCTAATCTATCTGTCCTTGAGACAAAAGGGAACTTATGCATCTTGTAGCAGAACAAGATGGATGAAACAGATATATTACAAGAGGACATTATACAGTTGATTCCAAACAGTGCCATAGGGGCACCAGCCTGTTAAAACCAGGGTGCAGTAGTCCAGGGGGAATACGAATCTGTTTACAGAGAAATGGATCCAGCATTAAAAGAGTGTGCTACAGCAGACTCACAGACTGGATGAATGGGATGCCTCATGAGGCTGTTTCACACTGCACTCACCAGTAGAGTCCTCTGTGCACGAGGAAGTCCCTTCTGCTACCAAGTAATCTGAACTGAGCTGGGTACAATATCCCCCTTCATCAAAAGAAAACTTCAGCCTGACTGAAGCCAGGGTGCAGAAGTCCAGGCAGAAAATCTCAGTCCCCGGTAGAGACATGAACCATTAAATTACATGAGTCTTACAGGGGTAGGAGAACCTTCAAATGATGAAGTGGGTAGGTAAGAGCCTACAGCCAGGTTGTCATGACTTGAGAGTGGTAACAGAGTATGACTACAGCAGAATGATTGTTAAAGGCACCCAAGCTTTCAGAAGTCAAAGGTAAGAACTAGATAAAGTTTGTGATAAGGGTCTAAGTGACAGGACTAATCAAGTGAGGAAGACAGAAATCTGGTAGCAGAATTTAAACTGAAAGAGAACAGGTTTAGATTGGATATTAGGAAGACATTCTTTACTGTGAGGGTGGTGAGGAAAAGGGTACTCCCTTTTCAGGGTAAAGGGTGGACTCCCCATGCCTGGAAATATTTTAAGGCCAGGTGTGATGGGGCTTTGAGCAACCTGGTCTAGTGAAAGGTGTCCTTACCTATGCCAGGTGGTTGGAACTTTAAGGTCCAGGTGATCTTTAAGGTCCCTTCCAGCCCAAACCATTCCATAATTCTGTAATTATTCTGTAATTGACTGGTTGGGTTTCCAAATGCTGAATGCAACTTGCCAGAAAGAAAGTACAGTAAAAGGATGGGTCTAATGTTCAGCTTTGACATAGAATTTTTCAGAAAAAATGTAAAAGTTAGGGCTACTGACTTGGAAGTGGATTAGTTGGAATTAGATGATCTTTAAGGTTTCTCCAGTCTAAACCATTCCATGATTCTATGATTCCGTGACTGGACAGAAGTCTGTGGATGACGAACCACACGAACAACCCAGAAACTGACACTTGAAGAACCATACGAAACATGTCTCTCCTCCAGCCTTCCCCAAATCAATAGACTTGGTGAAACAATATGATCCTTCAGAAATTAGGATGGCTAGGGGTACCATATCCAGTAAAAAACCCTACTTTTAGTTCCTTCAGTTTGGAGGGGGTCTGCATACATAAAAAAAATTGAATGTCCAAATCAGTAGCCTGTATGTTAGACAGCAGGCACCTACCTGTTCAGTCACCTTGTAAACAGGGCAAAGTAACATCATTGAGGACAGAAATAATAAGTGGATGAGAATATGTAACTCCCATTAGTGGTTTTTTACTGTCTTGGGAGTGGAACAACCTGGATTTTAAACTCCTGGTGAACAGGAACTTTCCCAAGTTTGCAAGGGCATACAGAGTTTAAATCCAACAGCTTAATGCTTAGTGGCTGGGGCTCAGGAATGTTAGGACCAAGTGACTTGGACTAAGGCAGCAAGAGATCTAATTTTTCACATCGCTTCTTGCAGGTTGACAAAGGATGAGATTTCTAGTATTAATATTCTTTTCCTACCCACACAGAATAGTTATGTACACTAACCAATTAAAACAGTTGTTGCCTCCATTGTTTCTAATGCCTTCCTTTACACTATTTCCATAAACTGTTCTGTTTAACTGAACTGCTAAATCTAGAATACACTAATATCAGTATCCTTGGAAGGGACACGGGACAAAAGCTCTAGTATTTTCTCTTGTGAAAGCAATAAGCACATAAAATGTATTTCTGTTACTGACTGGACATGCTTGGTTACACGCAGAAATATTGCTATTGAAACTAAACATGCAGAAACTAACACCAAGTAATAGATTTCCAAACAAAATGCTGGAGAACAGGTTAGTCCTGTCCTTGTTAAAGGATGGAAAAAGCTTTCAGAAGGTTCACTCTCAGCGGTAAAGCAGCAGCTATTTAACAGAAGCAGGTTTCTGAAGCATCTTAACAACTCTCACTGGTGACTTGTTACATCTTACCACTGGTCCCTGCAGGTCCTGTACCCTGACAGGCAGAATGAAAAGATTCTCTAACGGGGCCACTGGCTGTCAGAAGCCACCAGCTGGCCTGCCAGGGCTTTGCAATTGCAGAGGCCAGCTGACAGTCTGGGTGTTGCTGACCATGCTGAGAAACGTGCCACCCAGCTGCTGTGTGGTCACGTCCATCTGGAGATCTCCAGCCAGACAAATCTCTGGGCCTGTCAGATCTCTTCAGCAAGCCTTGTTATGCAAATTCAATTACTCAAGTGTGCCCTATTACTGCTGGCTAACTGCTCCTAGAACCAATCTCACACTGACAGTCAGCTCACATTTTTACCCACCAAAAGTACCTCATTTATTCTTGCTCAACTATTCCCTTGTATCATTAAGGCAGAACAGACAGAGTCCATAGTACTGTAACCTCTCTGCAGTGGGTTACTATTCCTTGCAAAGAGCTTAGAGAGAAATTAATTTAAAAACATACAGCATCTAATCAAACATGAGTTAAAGCCACACTATCTACATAATTTACCACTAGAAATGGGAATTATAAAACTTTGATATAATGCTAGATCATCTGACTAGTATTTTAAAAGGCAAACAAATAAACATGACACAGAATATTCAAGAAAGCAGTGAATTGCATTTGAGGCCTTTGCTTTAACACAGGGGTACAGGTAATGAAAAACAAGATTTCTCATTTTAACTAGCATGCTGGTGTTTAGATTTGTTCAGCTAGCAGGCCTGCTGTAGCAATAACCACCTGCTTCTCTCACGTATTTATTTACTGAATTTAATTTAGATGTAATTCTGAGCTGTTGGTAGTTTCCCTTGATGCAGAGATATGAAAGATTTTACTTCGGGAAGTCATTGTGTAAGCACAAAAATGTAAACTAGTAAACTCTGGTGAAGATTTAGAAACTAAGAGTTGAGTATCATATTGTTGATTTGTTCAGCATATAAATTAAACTTCCTGCTCAAAATACCATTTTGAAATTGCATGCCTTCATTCTGAAAAGTTATTCAAAAGCTGACATAAGAAACATCAGCAGATAAAACACTGTTAAGCTAGAACAAACTGGTGTAAGTATCTATATCTAGCATTTAAGACAATATATTTTTATTTCTCAAACTGAAATATTTTTGGTGAAGAAGAATACTGGAGAGGTTTTCTAAACTCTAAAGAATGCAACTATAGTGAGTACAAAGCTACAGCACGGTCCCCCAGCTAGATCAATATTCAGTGTGCTTTGTAACCAATTCAGGTCTCAGGCCAGATGAAAACAAATCAACACATCTCACTAACCTATTTCTCTTTCCCCTCATAGGAATGAAGTTGCCTTTCTAAGTGGTGATTCATCTTTTCAACCTCTTTCAACAGTGAGTTTCAGTAAAGAGAAAAGGAGTGAGGGGAGATTTACTTCAAAAACTTATCATTTACCCTAAATGGTATTCTCTTCCAAAATGACTGCTAAACAAATTTATAAAATATCAGTGTTGGAAGGTTTTGGGGAAAAATACTAAGATACAATCGTAAGACAATGGCTTGATTAATGCCCAGGAATCTAAGCTTGTGTGAAGGAAGGTATGAGTCAAACTTCGGGACAAACTGGAAAAATGGCACAGCACACCGTGCTGGCAGAACACTTGCCATGAGCAAGGGAGATGGGAAGAGATATATTCGAGAGAGAGGCACTGTTGTGCAAAATTCTGGAAGAGGAGGAGAGGCAATGCAGACTGAGGTCAGAAACCGGGAAAAGAATTCCAGGAACACATTTACAGCAGACTACAAGAAATGAAGACTTAGGTGAAAGACAATAGCAGGGAGATAAAGGATCATGAGATGCCAAGGAGAAATTAAAATATGCAATTAGCTAAAGCCTGAGATAACTGGGTCATGGACCATGATCATGCTAATACTATGGGAAGATTCTCAAACAAGAATCATCTTGTGAAAGTGAAACATCTGCACTATTTAGAACAGACCTAATTTTTTGGAAAAGAAGAAGAAAAGTCAAATATGATAGTAGGACTGGAGTGTGAAAGAGGAAAGTACTAGTGATGGGGAAGGACACAGTTGACTAAACTGTACAACAGCAAAACTGTTGTAAGATTGCAAATTGGTGGGATGGAGATGGAAAGATGTTTTTGTACAACAGAGCATGTAATAAAGAAAAGCTACATGCAAGTACATTAGAAAATGGATAGTGAAATTCACAACAAAAATGTTACAAACAGAAAAAGTAATTTTGAAACAGCCTCCTGTTTATTTTTCAATTTTTATAAAGGTACACAAATCCAATTAAGCAAGGTAACTTAAGCAAAAACTTAACAGCCTTACTGAAGGATCCTAACAAATGGTGTAAATAACCTCAAAAAAGTCACAAAGATAAAAATTCTAAAAGAATTTTTTTTTGTTGAATTGGGCAGGAGTAGATAGGAAAAAGAGCAAAAGAAAACGACACTGAAAATGCACACTATTGGCACATCTGGTTTTGATTTAGAAGCATGGCTTTTGAAGGAGCTTTAAGAGTCTCACTCCTAATGAAGCCAGAGACATTCTCGTGAAAATCAACTGAGGGATGTGCACTGAAGTCATATTCCTCTTCCCAACCTCTCCTTCTTAAGATGGCATAAAACAATATTTTCTAAAAAATGGAAAGCTTAGGGAAGTCTGAGAGAATACCAAATCTCAAATGTGTTTCATTCTACTTACTATCTACAAAAAATACAGTATCCCTATTCAAGGCTAAATTAGCACTCTTGGAAAATTCTGTTTCCTTGAAGCAATCCTGAGCTACGTTTTCCAAACAAAATATTATGGACAGTTCTGATGACACCACCCTCAAGCTATTGGTATCTGACAAAACACACCAAGTTTGCTACAAACTTGCATTAATTGTCTCAAACATTAATGCAATTGTTGTTGTCAGACTCAACAACAACAGACTCAGGCTATTCTTCTCTATTTATGTAACATTAAAATTTATTTCTTTATTACAAATCAAGATACAACTATATAAATGGAAGTTAAAGAAGCAATACTGTCCCATGTTCCACTGTCAAAAAAGACATGAACAGCTAATCTAAAGACCAGTATTTCAATAAAATGGAGACAATCTGATGTCAGCTAACTCGGTCACTTGAGACATACTTTGAAGATGATGGGATTTCACCACTTGGTATTATCTGGTACTGATCCACCCTAACCACATCAATCACTAATTTCACTTTCTGTATTGCTTAGCTGCAGAATTGCCAGCCAGCTCCTAACAGTTCTGTTTCTTGATAAGAAAAAGAATATAGTTACTTCCCACCAAGAAAATTAATACAAGTAGACATTGGAGAAATAGTTATTTTTGTTGATTCTCTTATCCAGGTATCTTGATCCCTTCCAGAAGTAAGAAGAGGTGCACTGCACAGGTATTTCTACACCATGGTGGTTTTCCTTCAAAAACGCCAAAGAAATTGGAAAGCCTGTTCATGCAATTCTCACAGAAAGTTTTATTCCTATGTTATTCAGGATTCTGCACTGATGTTTTGTATCACCTTTAAAGCTGACATGGTTCTCATTAAAACTGATTGACCAATTTAGTCTCACCTACATACACTCAAAAGTTCCAGAGTTAAGAAGAGTCAAGCAGTTCTTTTTTTCAACCTGAAATCTGAAATACATGAGAATAACATGAAAATTATTTATTTTTAACCTCTGTCATTTTGTAGGTGCCTGATGCAGTGATGTATGAAAATGCACATGCCTCCTAAATTTTTGTTTAATCATGTCTAATGAAGTAGTGGGTATTCTTGGTACATGCATATACTGACTTAATTCTTTAATCCCAACAAGGTTCTGAGTTCAATGACAATTCAGTGCATTCACTTAACAAATTAATACTGCACTACATTAGAAGAAATCTGGGTGTTAGTTTCTAGCTTGTTGCCTTAGAATTTGGTTGAATGTCCCTTTCCCCTCATACCTTGAGAAAAGCCAAACATTATGCCAGTGTATTTTCCACTACTACCTACTTTCAGAGATTAGTTTTAAAAAGGAAACTCTTATTATTTTCGTCCTTTTACTATTTTTCAAATTCCATTTCAACAGTCTGAAAGTCTCCCCATTTTAGCTGCATCCTTGTGAAAGCAGTAAAAACAGAATATGCTAATCATAAAGCTATGTGCCAGTCACTTATTTCTATACTGGATTTTCATTTTAGTATTATTTTTTCAGACCTGGTTGCATAAACTTTAACATTTATTTGTTTTGTAAGCTGATCCATATTAAATAGAGGCTCTCACTAATTAGCATACAAGGATATACAGTGAGTGGCTAGAAAAAAAAAGGAAATGTCTTAAGTGCATTCAGCTAATTCAAAATCAGGCAGCAATGAGGAATTAATCAAGTGTTTTTCCTCCAGTGAGTACCACTTTATATTTATCAACACTGAACTGTATTTGACTCCAGGTTGCTTAATCACACATCTTGATTTGTTGCCTTACATATGTACTTTTGACATCATATCCCCAAAAAAGCCAATGTATTATGGTATTTTCTACTCTCGAGTGACCAAAATAATTATCAAGAACTAGTAAAAGACATAACTTTTTTTTTTTGTCCCAGATGAGTTCCCAGCGTGGAGATGAACTTGTCAGGGTGGGAAGGAGCTCTTAAGACCCATAATATTTCTCGATTTACAGTGGCAGGAGGTAGTGAAAGGTGCAGAACAGACAGGAAGAACAAGATAGCTGTAGTTTTCCTGTTGTGAAAGCAGAAGCAGATCTCAGAGAGATTAAGGGAAGTAAATCACTCTTTAGATCAGAATTGGTTCACTTAGGGCCACAGCCACTGCCACTGATTAAACAGCATTTTAAAGGGTTAAAAAGAGCAACCTTTATGTCTGCTAAAGTTGCCAGAAAACATTTGGTCCTCTCCTTTTTGTAGTAATTCACTTTGGCTACCAAGCCTGTTGCATCAGGTCACTTACTGATGCAAGCCAGGGTTTTTCTGGGCCTACTGGAATATTAATGAGAGAGAAGAGATGCTTTGCACTAAAGCTGGCTGCATGGTGCTGGGATATTTTTAAATATCAGCAGTTTGGATTCTGCTGTACCCCTCCCACATTACCAGCAACCACCATAATTCTTCTCAGAGACTGTTCTTTTAAAGGAATTAAGAGTAGACCAAATGCATACACACATAAAAAGAGCAGAGAACAAGTGGGGCCAGAAGAAGAGCATATATGTGTAGACCTGAAAGCAATTTTTTCAGTATTTAATTTGGTGCAAAAACCTAGCTTATCTGCTTTTGTAAAATTGTATCCATTTCTATCAAAACACAGCCAAAGGAAGAAGATAAGAAAGAAGGAATGTGCACTTTCCTTGCCTCATGTCATTACACACAGAGTGCTGAATGTTTTCTGTGAAAAACCACTTATTTATCTACGTGAGATTAATAATGGAGACTGTAAGGTCATTCTTCAGCAACTTTCAGTTCTGAAAACTGAAGTGGTCAAGTCAGAAATATAATCAAGGCAGAAACAGAAGGATGTCTGTGACAAGTGTTCACCTTGTAAAGACACTATGACAAGCAATTTATTCCAAAACAGATGGGAGCCGTTATTTCCATATAGCGAGCTTCCATCCAAGTCACACTAAAACCCACCAACATAGTTCATCTACAAGACTTTATCACACATGATCCAAGCAAAAGAATAAATAATAAACACTTCCCAACATTTCACAGAATTTGAAATTCAAATTATGAACTGTAGGCTTAAGACTTTGGAAAGCAAAAAAAAAAATTGCAGACATAGGCAAGGATATGGCCTAACAGAGGTACCTGTAAAATGGTGGCAATGGAAAAGAATTACTTGGACAGTGCAGTTAAGAAAACAAAACCAAATTTTACAATGCCTCCCTCCAAAAGACAGACAAATCTCTAATATGCAAAAGAATTAGAAGTTGTGCCATCCTTTATCATTAGGTGAACATCCACAGAAAGACTTTTTTCCCACATTTTTCTCCACAAAATTTGATATTCCCATTTATCTTCATTCCACCAACATAAAAAGAACACTTAAAAAGACTAAAATGTACAAGAACATTTACCACAGATGTGTTTCCACAAATTTTCTGTGGGTACAGGCTTTACTACAATGATGGATATTTGATGCACTCTCTACTGATGCAGATCTGCCTGGTAAAATTCTGAACTTTAATTATTTTTGTGCCGAACTTTGATTTGTATAAATTTGACACAGCAATAGTGCACTAGTACCACTGCTTTATTACTTTGTAAAAGGATATCTAGGCAAGAAACATAAAAGTGCACATATTTTTCATTGCTTTCGGCTCTGCTCTTTGATTTTACACTTATAAAGACTAGGTAATAAAAACTTCATAATCATACTGAATTATTTTCCAGTTTTTAACCTCATGCCAGTGTCACTAGATTTCTGCTGTGAGCATGTCTATAAGACAATCTGCACTTTGTGTCAGACAAACAAGCCAACTACAAAAGAAATTAACTCACAAACTCTAATTGTACAACCAGAGTAACATAAAGTTCCTGCTCCTTTTTACAGCTAACTCATTGGTTTATGTAGCACAACATACTCTGACACGCAAGTGCAACTTCAGACACAACCAAAAATACAATTAACCAAAAATGCATTTCGTTTTCTTATGATAATTATCTTGAGAAAACTGTAATTCTGATCAAGATAGAAACCATGGAAGCACAGACATACACGCACATGGCAAGCATTATTGGGAGCCATACGTATGATTATTCCCTTCATGAAAAATGACAAATGATAAGTCGCCCAGTTGTGAGGCTGATGCCAATTATAAACACACCTTTTCAATTTCAATCATATTCTCTGGAACAAAAATTCCTGCAAACATAGTCTCTTGAGGTTTCATATAAAGAAATGTTTATGCTAACCAAACCTAAAAAATTTGGATTTAGCATTTATTTTTGTTGTTTGAGCAAAAACTACAAGTCACACTTTCCTCTACAAGGTTGCTTTGGCCAAACAAGCTGTTATCTGAGATCTGTATTTCAACCATTTAAATAGAAAGATATAGGTGAAGTCACTATCAGTCCACTTTTTAACTTCTCAGTCCTGACAAGTCGTATCTTTTTTAAGGCAAATGAAACTTAGTTTCTTCATTGAACCCAGCATCTGCTACTGACTTTTGATGAACTGTAGAAAAGGGGTTATGAGTCACAAAACTGAGGAGTTAGGAGACAAATATGGGGAAAAAAATCTGCAATCTGAGGAATAAAAGATGATGGTAAACTAGAGAGATGGCTGGAAGTGGACTTGCAAATAGGAGATTGAGAGGAGGAAAATGCAGTTACAATGAGACCCAAGTCACAAATAGGAGACCCAAGGAGACCAAGGAGAGAGATTTATACAGTAGGAAGTGTTTCTTGCATGAGAGAACCATTTCCCTCGAAACACTTCACTTGAAGAAGGTAAGATGATGCCATTTGGCCACCTGGTCAAGGCAAGGAAGAGTGGCCCAAAAGAAGGCTATCATTAAAGAGGTCAAGAGACATGTACAATTAAACCATCAAAGTGACAGCAATACCACAGATAAGATAATATAGAAGGGAAAAAAAATAAAAAGGATGGTAGAATGGTGGATCAGAGAATTCAGTCTTATGGAATGAGAGACAGGAACATTTTAATCGTCATTTTCAGTCATTCTAGATAAAGAATGCTTCCCTCTGGCCCCTTGAATGGCTTCTTTTCAATTGGCTTCACCACAGGTTACAAGCAGGTTTTCCTCCCTTGCTGCTTCCACTCCCCAAGTGTGGTACAGCCTGCTGCATCAGCTTCCAAGCAAAAGGAAATCCTGCAGCAGGCTTCAAAGAAGGAAGTACTGTCTTGAATTTCTTGCTGCCTAATGCACTCTCTTAAAACATTCTGCTGAACAAACAGCGGGTCATAGGTTTGGGATAGAACCACACAATGAACCATGTGCCATGCTCCTGCAATTCTGCCCAAGCCCCTACTGCAACAGGCCCCCCATAATGCTGGTCTGATATGGCCTCTTTGACTAGAGCAGCCCTTTTGTCCTCCAGCTCTGTCATCTTGTCTATCTTGATCAAAGCTCTGCTCTAGCTGTATTAGCTGAGGGACCTATTCAGAGTAACAGCTGCTCTGGCCAGCCCCACAAAGCTGCATTGAATATCTGGCAATTGCAGCAAGTACAAGAGGACAACAATCATTAGAACAAACACTCCAAGCACTCCAAGCAAGGACAGAGATGGAATTGGAAATGAACGTTTTATTAATTACATATTTCCCTTCATTCTTGAGAGCAACATTCCAAATCTGCTTCATAAGGAATCCATTTCTCTCATGTTAAAAACTGGAAGTTGATAGTGCTGC
Source organism: Gymnorhina tibicen (assembly GCA_013399875.1). Taxonomy (NCBI): domain Eukaryota; kingdom Metazoa; phylum Chordata; class Aves; order Passeriformes; family Artamidae; genus Gymnorhina; species Gymnorhina tibicen. Next base: position 1,548,910 of record VXAZ01003471.1, read on the forward strand.
TCTTGGTGATAAGGTAGAGACACTACCAAAAAATGGAACCCTCAGAAGTGTTCCCATAAACATCACCCCAGCCACCAGAGAAGGGAGTAGATGAACTTTGGTAAAGTCACCTTAGCTCTTACAATAAAACTGTATGAGTTACATAAAGAAGGGTGCTTGAGCTCTAGGTGTTCTGGAAATACTGCTAAACTCAGGTACCAGAACTGGAGGCTATGTCAGGTGGAATGAAGTGAAATATCCTTTAAGATTCATCACCCCAGTGAGTAACAACATTTACCCAAGCAGTACTTCTCCAGCAACATTTTCAAACCCTTAAAGCAAAGTTTTCTTTGCTGGCAACTCCAAAGTAATCTCCATATCTATGCATAGCACTTTTATTAACCCACACAGGCATAGAGGTTTCTTCCTACAGATCTGCTGGTGAGATTATTTCCCATGACAACAAACTGTACTGATTTCATCAAACCAGATGGACATCAACTCTTTTTATCTCAAAGTATGAAAAACCGTCTCTGTGATCTGTACTTTAGCTCTGGAACTGGAGAAGACCCATGAGTTTAATCCTTATTTCCTGACACTCTTAGGCCCTTTTAGTGAATAATGCAGCACTAATCATTTAAATAAGATGTTAAATATTAGTCTTTAAAACTCTCAATTAAACAGTATTTATGATCTGTAGGAAAGCCAATGAAATAGCATAGGCTGAAGCATCAGAAAAATGCAAAGGGAAGCTCAGAACCACATTTTCTTTATATTTATCCTTGACAATCACTCACCTTTCTCAAAGTTAAAAGGAGGTAAACCAGAACCAGTGCTCAAATCAAATACAGCTGACTGAAAATAAATGCTAGCAACAAGTATTTATCTGGAGAACTTGCACTCCATAGCATGAGTGCCGAGGAGGAGACAAGTAAAGGACACTGTCAGAGCTACAATATTCTTCCAAATCTCTGGAAGTAGAGCATATACACCCATTGTGTGGCTAGTCAGAAGTCTGCCAGTTTGCTGGGTTTTGGATACACTGTAATAACACACTGCAGACACTAATCAGGCCAGAATTCCCATGTCACAGAGGACAGGTGATGGCAAAGGAAGAGCGAGGTCCATCAGAGGCACAGACAAAAAATCCCCACCACACAGCACCATGCAGAAACTCCAAACAACATCCAAAACCACTTCAAAATTATGTAGTAGTGTAAGACACTGTCAGCAAACATGCCTATTCCTCTCCCAATAGTACCCCACTGCCCCTCTTGACCTAAGGTGATTTCACCATCTATACAATTTTTTTCTGGAGATATTCCTAGTTGATAATCTAGCTATCCAAGAGACATTCCCTTCCATTGATAAATACAGCCTCCAACAAATATCATCTACCACTGACCAAAAGTAGATTCATGTATGCAAATTATGGAAACTATGGGGCAGTTACTGGATTTCAATCTGGTGAAAGAAAACTAAAGAAAATAATAGGAAGTCACCCACTAACTACAATGCATTCCAAGCTACAATAGATTGTGTGGTTTTCCTCATATACAAATACAAATAATCCCTTATAAACTAAGTAAAGTTCAAATAAAGATATTTATTGTACTTGCTGCTTGCTTTAAAAGCAAAGCAGAAACAGCTCAGTTACATATAGAGAAGTTTTATAAATGAAATTTACAATTTAGGCCTAAGGATTTACAGCTCTTATGCTTCATGATTTACAGCTCTTATGCTAATGCTCATAGTCAGAAAATGGCTTGACTATCTGACCTGTAGCAAAATACATTGGCGCTGGCTGGAATGCTAACACATCCATGTGTGCTGCAGACAACGTTTCTGCTATGCACTTTTCAAAATAGGTTCTTAAAATCATTTTACTCTAGTTCAGTCAGAAATTACCAGAAACTAATTTCTGAGACCCTATTAGGAAGTGTTTGCACATAGCATTTTTCTGAAATAGTATTTGTATCCAACTTTCATTGATTAATCATGTGCCAGTTCATGAAAAAAGTTATTTCTTTGTTCATCCATTCCTAGAATACCTTAAGGTCAAATGCTTAATATCAATAACTTACTTGCATTCCAGCAGACCTCCAGGCCAGTGATTTCATTTTATCTGTCCATTTAATATCTCGTAACACTGAAAAGCATCTTCAACAGAAGTTATTTTGCATTTCCACACGATATTGGCAGGATGTCAAGGACACTTCTTTTAAAAACCACTTATAATGAAAAGCACTGCAGAATAACACAATTTGATCTAATTACACTTGCTGCCAGAGAGAAAAAACAAAAATGCAGCAAATTAAATTTCTAGGGAGAGATAACAGAGCATATTTCTTAATATCTTCATGTTAAGAAGGTTACTGAAGTATCCCTCAACATATGTAAAAATGTGGTCACAATGCCATAAATTCAGAATGTGGGAAGTGTTGGTACTAATTACTGGTATAGAACCTTGACATTAGACATTGCAAAAACTGAGCAGCAACTAGACTAGCTCTTTGACAGCAAAGAGATAATTATTAGGCTTCCACTACTAAGGAATTCCCAGGACTTATTAATGCTAGCACACAAAAAAACCCCATCAAAGAAGAATAGAAGCTTTTTTCCTTGTGATAAAATGACCCATCTCTAAGAAAAAGATTACAGATGGTCAGGCAATAAAAGATCCACTTAACAAATGTTTTGTCATGGGTTTGCTATAGATGTTCTGATCATATCATCATTTTTCACTTTCAGAGATTAATCCGAGGAGGTGATTGACTAAATATGTCAACAGTTCACTGTAGGCTGCAGAGTTAGAAAAAGAATTATATTGCCTATTTACTTTTCTCTGGCTTTGGCACTATCTATCCAAATAGACAAGCCACCATATTTGTGAATCCACGCAGTGAAAAGCAGATAATCAAAGAAATTACAGGATCAGGTATCAGTTTGTCCAAATTCTGGATCCCAAACACAACTTGACATGGAAAGCCTGTTTTCAAAACTACTTAGAAAATGAGAATCTTAGGTCCAGCTACATATATCTTTGGATCACTGGCACTGTTTCATAATTTAAGACCAATTCTGAGACTCTCAGAACTGTTATGTTTAGAATTCCAACAATACATCTAGAGTATAGTGTTTATGAAACAAGACACAGAATTTTTCTATCTGTCACACCTCAAAAATATCAGGACTGACTAAAAATGCCTATCTACAGAATCTTCATTCTTCTTTTCTCTAGAATTCTGAGATAGAACTCTGTCATCTGTATCTGACCTCTGCACACTGGTTACAAAACCTCTCTGCTGGGAACAGAGTTTGTCACTGAAGCTGGTTAACAAGACAAGGGTGGTGGAATCTCCATCCCTGAAGATTTTAAAGACTTGGCATAAGAAAACCACAGTCTACATCATCCAGTCTTGGCAACAGTCTTTCTTCAAGGGGGAGGCTGGACTAGAGGACCTCCAGACGTCCCTATAAATGAGGGATTCTCAGAAAATGAGACACCAGGACTGTATAGTGGTATTTCCTTCCCAGTGAGAGACAGAAACATCCCCCTTAAATAGGCCAGATTTCAGAACAGCCTTGGCATGCAAGAAGCAGTCTGGAATGTGCTAATGAATAGTGCTTTCTAGATTTTCTGGTTTTGTGCAATGTTTTCTCAGGTTGTGAGGTTTGCCCATAGCTAAGCCCTGAGGAACTCATACTCTTATCCAATAGGTCTGTAGTTTTTCTATCAGCCAAAGCACGTTTAATATTAACAAAGCTATTCCTTTATGGCATAATATACTCATTCAGAAGAACTCCTCCCACAAAAACAGGATGCAAAAACTTCCCATTCTTCATTTGGTGAAAGACATAAACCCTTGGCACTTGGAGTTCATCAGTAGAGAGCACTCCAAGCCAGCACCCATATGGGGACCCATACAGTCAACCTCTCTGCCCTGTGACTGCCTTCCTGGTTCCAGTTAGTAACCCTGGATCCATCTTACCTACATGGAAGACACTTCAGGATTTGGGTTTTTTTGGCAGTCCACAGTCCAGCAGTGTCACACTCTTCCCCCAATACTCATTATAGCAATTTCTACTTAAATAGTCTTCTTCAGAGCACACCTCTCTAAAAGAGCTGCATGTTTCAGAGACTACATGAAGAAAACCACAGGAAGCAAATCAGCATCTTCAGCCCACTGCTCTCACTTGTAGAAAAAATTTCCCCCATAAACACTGAGTACCCCTTAGTCCTCAAGAAATTTGATGAGAAAGTTTTAGGCTAAGCTTTCTAGGACAGTCCTATTTCTCTCCACTTTTTGGCTTCCTGCCTTCAGAGAATGTTCTTCCTCCAGAACAATCACCAACACTTTACTTGCCTATTCACTTTTACTGGGAAGCACATACCTTTCCACCCTCACTTTTTTTCACCATACACATCCATGGCCCCAAACATTCAAATTGGGCTGTCAGAATAAAACCACACTGTTCAGTAGCTCAGTGCCATTCAGTATTTACAGCTGTAGCCAAGGTATGGATAGGAAGGAACTAGAAGACAGCAACTGCGAGAAAGTACTGTTACTCCTACTCTTTGGTACTCCTCCTGTAGATTACTCTTACTCTATTGGTCTTCAAAGGATACAGGTTATTTTCATAATACAAGACACGTGTGTCACTCAAAAGAAAAATAAATTTAACAGACAAACAGACATTCTACAGTGAGGTGAGAAAGCCTAGGAAAAACATAAGGAAGATTGTTAAGTATTAAATAATAAAATCTAATTCAGTGGCAGTGTGATTTCATCTAATGTGTAAGATGCAAATGCTGGCTAATTTTTCTTCAAAACCAGCAAAATAACAAATTTCCTACAGTCTATCAATACAGATAAAAATCTTTTTTTAAGCTAAAAAGAAATGATTTTTTATCTAAAATGTTATAAAACCTGACACTACTAAAAAACATTAAGTGTTTATACTATATTTAAAACACCATCACCCTCATTCAACACACTTTGCGGAACTGACAAAGAATGTCATTTCTGCAATAATATGGTGACAATTTTTTTCCACTGTCCTGTCATATTAATCTGAGTTTCCTATAATACCATAATACATTATAAATATAACAGAAGCATGATTAATATATAAATAATTTCAAAGCTGTCTCAGTCTTTTGAGACCTTGTAGTGCTTCAACTTTTAACCATTAAATGATTTTACACAGATACAAAATTTGAGATCACAAAGTTAAGCTACTGACAAACTGAAAATCTATTAATTCTCCTTCCTATAAAATTTTTACAGAAGCAACAAAAATTATTTCACTACATAATCATTAATGTAATAGAAATAATTCGGCAAGAAGGTAAGGTGTATGCTACTAAAATTATTGTCATTTTATGGCTTCAATACATATTTGTGTTGAAGGCTGAATGCAGTAAACACATCAGAGAATATCTTATTACCCAATAACACACACAGTCAGCTACCTCATTGGCATTATAAAATGGTTATTTTAGGTTCTTGTTGTTGTAAGGAAATTTTACACATTTTGTTGTTCATTTTATTGGGCCATTTCTGATATGTAAGGTAGGGCACTGTAAGATAAGAGAAAAGAACACAGATATAAATCTGCACACACACGCTATTTAGCATGTCCTACTAGCACCTGAAAAGTATATAGGCCATAGGTGAGAACTTTAAACAGTTTATGTACACTATTACCTGCTTTAAACATGATTTCTGAAGTCATTAAAAAAATCAAGAAACAAGCAATGATGTATTTAAAATCTCAAGACTGAGTGTTTTCAGCTTGCTGGCTGTCACCTTATTTCACAGGTGTTTTATTTTTAAGAAAACAAAAAAAATACCCAAAGCATTTGTATCAGCCACATTGTTCACAAACCAGCAGAGAATACACATGCATGCTCTTCCAGGATGTGTATTATTCCTCCATTAGAAGAATTCCCTCATCTGTTGCTCTAACAAGTTGGGGATTTTTTTTCAGTTTTTTAAATAGAGTAATAATCTGAAACAGACAACAAAACACACACATAAAAGATCTTGTCTGACACCTTCTCTTTTTTCCTTCTTGTCCAATGAGGTGGGCCACAAGAAGACCATGAAAGAATTAGGATTTTATTTTCCTGTTGCTCTTGAATACTCCAATAGCAGTGTTTCCCTCATTGTTCAGCATTGCAACCGCATGTTTCACAAACGCTTCAGCCTACACTCCACTTCCCCACCAAAGAGCTTTTCTTATTAGTTACTTAGTGTCCTGGCAGGGAGAAGTTCTGAAATCTTGTCACACTTCATCTGGTCAGGCACAGCCCTGAGCAAAGTACAGGTATAACAACAGGACAAAGATTTTTGAAATGAGTAACAGGACTGACCTTTGAGAAGTTCCTACACTTCTTGAAGATACTGCTCTTACCTGTTCTCAGTCCTGATTCATTATACCTTGTAATCTCCTTATTTATTTTACACCCAATTTATGAAATGATAATTCTCCAGTCCCAGAAAATGCTAACAATAATGGTCCAAGGCATCTACTTTAAAGCTTGAGGATGTTTTCTGAAGAAGCACTTTAAATTTCTTCCTCTATATTTACTTCCAAGCAGGTATAAACTGGAGTATAAAACAGAGGTTAGAAGTTTCATGTGTTATCATTACTGTGGTATCTTTACTTTGCCATTAACTAGTGTTTGGTTTTTTTTAATGAAATAAAATTAAAAATTGGATTTTGTCTTTATTTTAGTAGCACATCCAGTACATCTGCTACAAATCTGAGACTTTTCTGGAATACACAGGCATTTTTCCTCCTTAAGAAAAGGTCTTTCTGTACCTTTAGAAACTTCATGTAGGGTTAAAATAAAATATTACTAGAAACATATGCACACCTACACATGTAGATGTATGTTATAAACCCCCAATTTTTGACAGTAAAGCAGCTAAACATTATTCAAATTTTCTTAAGACCGTGTGCTACATATTTAAGCATTTCTATTTTAACTGAAGCTAAAGCTGTTCACAAACAGAAGGATGAAAAAAATAGAAGTGTCTATGTAGGAAATAACTCTTATAAAGTTTAAAGCAGTAAGAACACAACTACTATAAAATCTAGCCACTCTAAAATGACTGTAGCTGTGAGTGATTATAGTAATTGAACATTATATACTCCCATTATATACTTGTTTTGAATTTGCTATTTTAAAAATAAGTTTCTCAAACTGTTTTAAAAACAGGTAAAGCAATACACAACATTGCCATGGTTTTGACACACTAGGTATACACACACACACACACACACACATTACTCAGGTCAAATGAAAAGTCTAAGAGAATTTCTGTTTTCTGAAGTCATTAAAAGGCATTTTATTACTTTGTTCTTATCCTTTCTTCCCCCATTCCCCCATTTTTATCTAGCTATCTCAAGCAATGCATCGAATCTTAAATGGATACTAATTATTCTACTTGTTTTTTCCTTTGTCCAGACATTGTTGTTTTTCATTTTTGTGCTGTGAATCCCACAGCAGCTCTCAGCAGAAGTGGTGGCACACTGAACTGAACCATAGACAGGGAATCAAAGCTCTGTTATGGTGAAACAGGTCTAAAAGCAAACTGCTTCAACTTACAGAGATTCTTTCCTCAGCAACCATTATTTTTAATGAGGCCAGTTTACATTAGGAATCTTGGCAAAAAGCAGTCATTTACTCTAGTCCTAAAGCAATGACTGCGAACTGGGCAGACATAAAGATTACATGCGATGTAAAATCTGCGTGTGCATATCATTACACAAAAAACCCATGATGTGCTGGGAAAGAGGCCTGTCAAGCTATCGTGTTTGTTAATGAAAATAACAGTTTTATTCCAAGCCAGTCTACTGTATCAGATTTGATAGAACAAGTGTTAACTAAACATCATGCTTAAAAGCTTTGATGAGAAAATCTAACACGTTAAACTAAGAAACAGTTCAAGGACAGCAGGAGGCAATTCCAGAACACAGGCGCAATCTATAAAGGCAAACTACCACAGCTTTTTGATGTTAAGTAAGTAGCAATATCAGTATACAACAAAGCTTAGAGGCAGACTGTTGTATCAAGTTTAAAAGTTTAATATCCAGGGTCAAAAGCCTCAATTACCTATTCTACTACTTTTCTTAGTGAAGAAATCAGTATTAAAGTATGATTTACTGAAAGCATTACCTACATTACCACATGGGGTTTTGCTTATTCCCTTAGTATCTGAATTTTTAGTATCGCAGTTATGCTGCATCTCAGATACTCAGACTATAGCAAAATTTGTATGTTCAGATTTCGACGAGGTGGGAGGTCAGAGACACTTACTTTGAAAACATATACATTCCTTAAAATGGGTTATGCCCATTTAATGGCCTAAGTGAAAGGGCACCAGCTCAAGAGGAGTGGCACTTAGTAAAACTGTGGATAAATTACTGCATTAGCACTTTACATTCATACCTTTCAGAAGAAAGCATAGAAGTATATATTCAAAAAATACAAAATTAGGGGTGCAAATCCCCCTTAATCAAATTAGAGATTTATTATGGTTTTGACCATGTTGTTATATTAAATTTGTTGAACAGGCTACATGATATATGTTAATACCTATTTAATAAGTTCTTTAATTGCTGAAATATGACTTTCATGGGTATGTGCTTTCTTTTGTCCATTTTTAAGAGTACGGAGGGCATAATTAAATGGGTAATTCCAAATTGGTAATGGGAAGTGGAGGAAGAATATCTTTTTAAGGCAAAAGAAGAAAAAAACTCCAACTTTATAATTGTACTGTTTCATCTCTATCTAGAATACAGCAAGATATCTTTGCCCTGGATATAGAAAACCACATGGATTCTTCTGTGTTCTTCTATGCCTGTCCACTCCACAGCTTTTCAGAAATTATTGTGACCTTCACTGTGGATGAATTTAAGATAATTCATTAAATAAGAACTAATTCTATTGCTATCATGTTACCAAAGCAAAATATGTTTTGTTGATACCCTAACATGACATCTTTAACACTTTTACCACTGCCAAAAAAAAAAAATCTAGAATTTGTCTGGGTTTTAGGAATATTAGACATCATGATAAGATATTATAAATTAAGCCCTAATATTTAGGGCATATTAATGGGGTGAAGGGAGGAAATGCCTTCCATAAAAATCTTTATAAATTATAAATTGCCGATTTTGAGCAGGCTGGGCTGCAATGCCACCTGGTGGCTTAGAAAAAATAACAGGATGCAGTTTGAACAGTGCTTAATGGCTTGGAAAATATGCAATATTCTATAAAAATGCCAAATATGGCAACAACGTTTAAGTTAATCATTTACATTTCTTAGCTAACAAGCCTTTTTTTCATTCTGTTGCTCCCACTGCACAGTATTTTAAGTTTTAAAGTTCACATGTCAAGATCCAACTTCAACTGGAATTTTACAATTGATTTCAGTTGTGAGTTGAACTTGCTGATGAGTGTATTACACTGTAAAGGGTTGCACACATACACACAGGGTCTAATTCACACAATAAATGCCTAAAGTTGAATTTTTCCCTACTTGGGGAAAAATCAAATACAGCAGAAGTCTAAAAGAAGGGTTACTGAAATGCTTTGTAAAATTACACTGTATAATTAATTCCATAGTAAGAATGTTTTTATGGTGTGTGTTGGTGACCTTTTATTACCATCAAGTTCACAATGCTGGTGGGCTGCCTTTTAATCCCTCCGCAGACAAAGGCCCTAAATAAACACAGATCCCTTCCTGGGAAAAAGTCCTCTCTGGTTAAATGGTAAGGAAATGAGTAAATCATTAGTAATCTTTAAAGCCAAAGCTATAAACTCAAGTTACCTTAAGTTAAAATGAAAGTGTCCTGCAAGAGTTTCAAAGTTCTGTCACAGATAGAAATCTCCAACTCTTGACTCCAGACTAGGCGCCAGCTGATAAACAAACAATTTAAGTCAAGAGCTGGAGAATTCCCAGCTTTTTCATTTAATGGCTTTGGCCAAGAGTATTTATTGCCTGCAGTTTTATTCTCACTTAGCTCTAAGAGGAAATTTAAACTCATCATTATCTTAAAGCCCCATATGGGCCACAGTCAGCTCACCTGATAGAGCTCCTTTTACTCTGCCTAAGTTCTACTCCCCACTAGAAGTGATGTAATAGTGTAAACTAATTAAATGTAGTTTTAGGCTGACTTTTTAATAGGCTAAATAAATTTTGTTCAATATGGTTTATATTCCCACTTGGGGCCGTAACAATTCCAAAAAGTTTAACTTTACAGTTTCCAGTCTAAACTACTAGTAGTTTACTCCATAAAGGACAATTGAAACAAACAAACAAACTGTCTTCAGAACAAGGGCAGCCAACTGTTAAAAGCAACTGCGTTGAAAATTCTTTGCTATAAATTGATCCACTGGCACCAAAATGTACACAGAACTGTGAAAAAGCAGACTGCGTGACAGTTCCGATATTTCAAACAAAACATTTCAGGAATGCAAGGACATATATATAATTAAAATTTGATGTTTAGTACTTGTTCTGTTTTTGGAATGAAAATAAAGCTATGGAGCTGGAAATTAAATATTAACCAAGCACCCATGGGTAAGTCAAGATGTTGAATGTGGTGAGCAAGACCAGCATGGAAGTATTTCATTCTAACTCAACAGGAAGGTCTCATCATCCTGTGCTTCAGACGTCACCTTTCTCATTCTTTTCTAAACATATATACTAGAGGAGGTTAGACTTCTTTAATACATATTCTAAGGCTTCTTTCACCTCAGAGATTTTTAAATCCATCATGATTTAAATTTAGCACTTTCCACCTCCTCCCAGGCAGCTCCTTCTAATAAAGCATATTTGTCCTGTGTATTAGGAACTTTTCACTTAAATAAATTCCACAAATGTCAGAGATGGAGAGAACTGTGCTTAGCAAGAAGTCTGACTACCATTCCTAAAGAGTTAATAGAACTCAGACTTGAAATCAGGACGTTGTATTCCCCTCCGACCCGGCCCCCTCCCCACAAAATACTTTCCTAACCTGACTTGGCTGAAAAAGCCAATTAATTGTTCCAGTGTCTGCCAAGATTCCTTATTCCTTTAAAAATGCGGACAGTGTTTGAGACAGCTGGATATTCCAAACCCAGGTAACACCCCTAAATGTGGAAAGAATGAGGGAACGTGAATTATGATTAGTATTTTACATGGATTTCTAATGAAACAGACAGAGATATCTTAAACCTACTGTATTTCCAGCATATATAATTTAAAAAGAACACCATGTCTTAGATGTCTCTTCTACTCCACTGAGTACACGGAAGCAGATTAGCGCAAAGTGCACTAAAACACATGGAACTAGTTCTTCTGTCTTTGTTAGGAACTGATAGTACAGACACTGTGATGTCATGCAAAACACACACACGTCAAGCAGCCACCAAGTGACAGACAAGGACCCTTCTGAGCCTAAGCCACTGCAATCCCTACAGAAATTAGTCATTTTAGGTCAAGTTAAGGTCATGGCAAAGCAGAGAAAAGAAAACTTTATGACAAACCTTATGCCAAGTATCGGGCATACTATTAAGTGAAGAACTGTAATTAGATCCTTATTTATATTTCTATGTGAATAAGAGATCTCAAATACAACACAGTACTAGAGAAAGCAAGAAAAGAGTCCACAAAACTAATTTTGAAACATTTTCTGCTCATTAAGAAGCTCAGACTAAGATGTTGCTGCTGACTAAGCTGTACATGGAGTCAATATAAGGAGGACGGAGACGCAGTTATTTTAATTTGTTGATAGTATTTTAATTATCATCAATTAAATACACCAGATTTATTGTACGCCTTTCCTGTAATTTCAGATTTAAGCCACAGGTTTTATTTTTTAAAATGATCTCCCACTGAAGTTAACAGGAACACTTTTGAAAGTGAAACACTCGTGCACTTTTGAAAATCCTTGTATACTGCACATGTACAATAAAACACAGGTAAGTTGTGAGCCAATATTGACAATTTCTAAATACTGGGAAAAATTTCAGAGGTTTTCACAAATATATGAAAATTAAAACACAAGAAAGAAAACCAGAAGCTGGTTTTTTGGGAGCATGTTTTAAAACTTTCTGGCCATTTTTTAGTTTGTTTGCTTTTGTTTGTTTTTTAAGGAAAAGAAAAACATTGAAAGCCCACGTGCAACACTTACAAATAGGGCCTTCATGGCTGAACTGTGACTTTTACAGCTTATTTTTTCCCTCCCAAAGCTTAATTTCCATGCAGATTACTTAAATACATAAAACCTATGGAGTTCTATCATCACAGTAAGTACATATTCATTGCGACAATTTAATTTCTTGGCTTCCCTAAGAAGTATCTGACTGGGGAGGCAAAGTAATGATGGCCTGCACAAATTGGCTCCAGAGTTCTAAGGTATCCAAGTGGTACTGCCATCCAAAAACACATCAGCTTCGGAAGTTCAGATCCAGTTGAAGCAACACACAGAGGTGACCAAGCACAGGTAGTTACCTTCTTTACTAAGAGCTGTCAGTATAGGGGCATACTCCAGTAACTCTCAACAAAGCTGCAAAGTTTCAGTGGTTTCAATAACCTACACCAGCATTAGGAACAACTAAAACTCTATGCTAAAGCCATGCACCAATAAAAGAAACACTCCTTTCAAACAGCAAGCTACGCCAGGTACTTAGAGAAAAGTACCTTTCAGCTAATAAACCTTCTCCAATTCTCCTTTCCCACCAAAATACCATATATTTTGCCACTGGAAATTCAGAGCAACACCTTGAATTTAGAAAAAGCATGGACTAACTCCAACACTGTCTTATTTCATCACCAGTGTGGATGCTGATAGAGAATCAAGTGATAGAGATTCCAGAATGCTCACTCCCAGCTGTGGCCTCATGATATACCTACTAGAGTGATGAAGGGAGAAGAAAAATGGACATCATTTCTGCTTCCATTAGAAGGTTAGGAAGTGAGGGACACAATTTAAAGTGAGTCAGCCATTGCTGTGCTGAAGTTAGAGACACAGAGCAATAATGAAATGTAACAACTTGCAAAGCCTAAATACTTAGTTCTGTTTCAAGGTCATGTTTGCAGATGTGCTTTGAAAATAACCATAAAATATTTTCACTCAGTATGATCCCATTTCCGAGAAAGGCAGAAAGGAGTATAAGCCATTGTACTAAGTTATATTTCAACAGGGTTTAAATAATATATCAACAAGGTTAGCTGCTGCAAATAGCAAACAAATAAAACCTTGAACTTAGGTGACAACAAATTTAAAAATCCTGTATGTTTAGTTGGGGATGAAGGATATTGCCAAATAAATAAAAGAATTAGCTTACAGCTGCATGAAAAGTCCAGTCAAGTCATGCCCAGGATGTCAGCTTTACACAGTGCTTTGCAACCTTGGAGTTTGAAAGACAACAGAGACTACCCCTCTGTAGTAATCTAATCTGTTTTACTCTGTGGTGTAAAACAGAGATTACCCCACAGACACTCAACAGTTGACACCAAGGACACACCTCTTCAACTTGCGCTAAATTGCCATTCAATTGGATAGAGTAAAGCAGATGTCTAAGTGTTATGTGCTGAATTGGAGCTTTAGAGATGTGTTCTATTAAGGTATTTCTAATGATTTCCTTCGCCTTGACTGCATATAGCTTATAGTTCTTGATCCTTAGCGATAAAGGGATACCAGGGAAAATGTCATTAAAATATGTTTTGATAGTGATCAACTAATCACGTCTTGTGACATTTGCTGTTTTTGCAGGCTTCTGTTTCCAGGTTCCAAAGCTGAAAATAGCAGGTTTTAAATGATACTAAACTTTTAGTCTTCAGTGCTTTTAAATGCTCATACTAACAAACTAAAAATAGACTAATAAAATTTAAAATGAGTTGTCCCTAAAACATTCAAGATTTGGAATGTTTGACCTATGAATTCATTAACCTCTGGAATTAGACAGAGGAAAGGAAGATGGAGAAGACTTTCAAATACTTCAATGGGATCTAATGTTTTATGGTGCAAAAAGCTGTTTGTGTCTGCTGCGTCTGTTAATTATACTCATGCTTCCCTTTTACCTTTTGCTAATAAAACAGAAGACAAAATATAACAAAGCATTTTCATTACTTGTCTGTCCAATCAGTAATCTGCATGAATTACCTGAAATAAAAGAAGATTCCAAAAGGACGAGTACACAAGAAGCTGCCAAACCACATATTCTCTCCCTACTTTGTTTTCCATTGACTAGCTTTTTCTTGTAATTCAATAGCAAAGGAAAAAACCAAAAAACACTATTGTACTTTACTGCTTCTTGTGTAATGTGGTGAAAGAATTGACTCAGAAACTTGTTTTCTATTTTCAGCTGTATTATTTGGTCTAATAAAAGCTTCTACCTCTCTGTACACCATTTCCCTTCTTTGTACTCTTAAGTCACCGTGCAAAAGAACACTGGTACTTCGTTACTATGATTAGTACTGAAACATTATAGATACCTATTATTTGTGTGGCAAGAATTTAATTAGCATAATAATAGAGTACTATGGCAAGAATTTCTGACTAAAAAAAGTGTTGAAATCTTCCGGTTCAGCATTCAGGAGCAAGGGAAGATGGTAACTCACACCACTTTTAGACTCTGAGAATTACTGCACCCAAGTAGTAATTTACACAGATCCCACAAGAAATGGCAGAGCCATAGGAAATGCCACTCTTAACCACAGAGGGGTACATTTGACTGACAACTGCACTGAGCCCGTCTTTTTCCAATTAAGCTCCATCTGCTTCCTCGGTTGGACTGGTTGGCCTAAGGCCTCTCAACAGGACACCCATTGTATGCTACTTCATCCAGTTCCCCAAAAACCTTTCTCTGCCAGAAGCCTGGGGATGCTTCCTCAAAGCATGTCATTGGGCAGGGACTCGCGAGATGGGTGGGTGGATGAGTGGGAGTGGATGCACTGCATGTGAGCATTGGCAGAAACCTGAAAAGGCATGGGCTAACCCCAACACATCCAAGGAAGGTTTAAGTCTCTACAAAATAAAATAAAAAGCACCATTTTTCTTTCTTTATATAGTCTGACCAAAAAGCTTCTGAAACCAAAATTAAATAGTGTGTTCCCTTCCACTCCCCAACATACACACTCTAAAATAAATAATGGCCAAACTGATTTAAACTAAATTCTGTAGAAGAATTTGTGCTTGGATGAAAATGGCACATTTGAGCCTGAAGCAAAAGTAAAACCGCCAAGTTATAAAACCTCTCAAAGGGAGGTTTATAATGGAAATGCCAACAGACCCTTAACTATAGTGGAGCTGTTAGGTGCCAACATATAAATAATTCTAGTTTTTGCGGTCACTTATGATAAATTAGATACAGTGCAAGTAGAAACAGTAGGGTTCTGATTCAGTAAACAGTAACAGCCAAGAGTGCATGTTTGGATTTTCAGACAAGTATAGCATAGATTTGATGCTGGCTCTGAAATGGAGTCTATAAGGACATTTGGACTTTTTTAAGTAGTAAGCAAGCCATATTCTGAATTCTTGAGGGCTTGTAAAATAAAAACCTCCTTAACAAGCTTTGCTGCCTACTGTTTCAATCTTCTAAGATTCCTTTACCCCAGTAACCAAAAAAATGCTCCATTCAAGATTGGTGTAATTGTCTACTAAAGAAAACAACACACTAAGTAAATGCACATAGTCACATTTAGTGTTAAGAATTGCTAAGCATATTAATACAGTGGGAAAAAAAGTGCCAGTGACCAAACAGTAAGAGATTAAACCACCTTCGTCTTTAATAGGTGTGCCAGTTGTTGCACTACTAACAGAAATGCTTTTCTATAGTCCAGCTTGTTCTGGAACTGGAATGATGTATTTAGGTGATCACGTATGTTCATTCTGGTCCTGAGAGGAATTCATTGCATTGTTTCACAGCAGTTAAGTCCCATGCCTTAACACGATTTGTTGAGGCAGTGAGGGATGCTATTAGGGCTCTCTGCAGGAACTTCCATCTTGGACAGGGTGGGAGCCCTCCGAGGCAGCCAAGATTCAGGCTGAGGCCGTTAAGAAAGTGCTCTATCTCAGGAAACTCTCCTGCTTGCCAAATACACATCAGTTTCTCATTTAGTGCTTCCGCTACAAAACCCTACCACTGCCCCAGCATCACCCCTAACTCCCCACTAATATAAATCCTAAGATGAGTATCTGCAGAAAGAGGAAAGTTAGACACGCTCCTAGTTTACTCTAACTATATAGGGCTCTACCAAGACAATGTTTCACATGCTGATAACCTACTGAAAATTCCTTTCTCCAGCTGTCCTTCAACTTTTAAAAGAGGAAGGAAATCACTGTTCTTCTTGCACATGCAACATAAAATGCCTTATTTAAGACAAAGAGCATCTAGCTGCTACCAAATACTGCTTTCAGACTACTTGCAATTGTAGCAATTCTGGGAAGCAGTTTAATCAGAAAATGTTGGACCTCAGAAATCAACCAAGTTGGAACAGCTAACTATGTACAGTCGTATGTCTCTACAGATTACCTCCATGTTAGTTTCATAATGAAATCCACAATTTTAAGCAAACCCAAGAAATCTAACACAAATGAAACACAAGTAGTATGCTCCTCAGCCAAAGCTAAAAGTCAACGTGACTTTCTCTGTACTCCCTGTGGCAAATACACTAAGAGCCACAAACCACACATTCCCACCATACATTCTCAGAAAGCAACGGAAACAGGGATTGAAAACAAAATGACAGCCAAAATGCACATTTCTGACTGTGTATGGTTAAACTATATGGTTACTGAGTAACTAGAACCTTACACAGTTTGCAGCAACTCATTAAATAAAGCAAATGGATAATAATTACATGTCAGATTAGTATTCCTGTCAATTTGCTAAGCTTCACATTAAAAAGAAACCCTAACCCCATTAGTTTACCAGTGGTCAAACAACATACTGGGATATTATCAAATCATTATGTGGATTTACTTAAAATATGTAAAGAGTTTAATAAAGCATTACACAGTGTTTCACACTGCTCCCCGCATTTTACCACAAATAATTTGATATTCTTCCACAACAGAGAATAAGTAAAACACAACTGCTTACAGAACCAGGAGTAGAAACTGAAGGTATGGCATCAGGGTGACATTTCCATGCATTAGTCTGTTCCCATCAAACCATCTCTTAATTTTTCTTATGAACAGGTATGGGTTAAAGCTGTATAAGGTTTAGCAAATTCCACACACTGTGTCCCAGCAAAACTACAGGAATTAAAATGAGAACCAGATTTTAAGGGTTAAAATTATAGGTCAAATACAGTGCAGTAAATAAATTTTTTTCCCACTTCAGGTCCTATGTTGTGCTTGGCATGAAGAGAACTGTAGTTAAAAACTGTTTCTTCAGCTCTGGAACTGTGAGACTCTCATCTGTCCTCCGCTTTTCAGCAGACTGAAGTGGTGAGCCAACAGGACTAAATACTGTTGGACAAACTGAAAGGTGAACATTTTCATAGTTTGTATGCTGACAGCTGTATTCTAAATGCTTATTAATGGTAAAAGGCAATACTCTTTCCCTTGCTGTTTTATTTCATGATACAAACCATGGTTTTTTAAATGTGGTTGAAGGAAGAAGAATTAGTAAATCTTGGTATTTCTATGTGCTCCCTGTGGATTAACCAGGAGCTGTTCTGCTAAGGACAAAAGCTCAAGCTACTGAATTGTCTCACAATGGGCAGTACTACACTAAACACTGCAAATATGGAGTAATTTTCAGGTATTTGTTTAAAGTGCAGAGGGACTACTTCTGCTAGAACATTCTCCCCCTTTTTATTCGCACAACTTAAGATGCTTTTCAAAACATAAAAATGTCCTGCACTACAAGACAACATTCTGCAATGAGCCGGTGACTTAGAATGGCTTCGGATCATAGGATAATGTTGTCATAAATAAATCCAATACTTGGCCAACTCATCACTATGACTTTAAAAATGAAACACAAGGAACCCAGAATACTAGCATCATCCAGATGAGGGTCAATAGAAGATCAGCTTTCATTCCTACTCATCCTGGATTCAGCTATTTAGGAGATCAACAAGTGATTTGCTTTCAAAGGCCTGTACTACAAGACAAAGTTAGCTGTCCCTGCCTGCAAAATTTACCCCATGTGGGTTTGTTTCTTTTCTTTTTTGCTCCTTTAGTTTAAGTGTTTATAGGGCCTTCCAAAGGAGTGTTCTTCAACACAGAGCAGTTTGCACAAATGTGTCCTAAGACTTAAGATGTGTCCTAAGGTTCAGACACTTAGGATGTTAACATTTCTTTCTACATGTCTAGCGTAAGATCTGCAGATCTCCCTTGATGAATAAGAGACAAAATAAAACATGTAATTCTATGTTGGGCCACATCTTCAGTGGCCCAGTCCATTTAAATAAGTGGTGATTCAACTCCAGCTGGCAAAGAAGTACCATGCAGCCACTTGCTCACTCACCCCTCACCCTTCCCAACTAGGATGGAGAGGAGAAACATAAAAAAAGGTAAAATCCATGTGTTGACATAAGAACAGCTTAACAACTGAAATAAAATAGAATAATTATAACAATAATTTCAATACTATCAATATCAAGAATAATAAGAATAAATAAATGGTGATGAAAAGGGAGGCAATAAAAAGAGTGAACTAAAACCCAAGAAAGAGAAGTGATGCACAGTACAGTTCCTCTACTGACTAATGTCCAGCCCATTCTTGAGCAGCAATGACACCCTCCCAGGAAATCTCCCCAGTTTACATACTGAGCATGACGTTCTATGCAATGGAATATAACCCTTTGGCCAGTTCAGGTCAGCTGTCCTGGCAATGCTCCTTCCTGGCATGTTGTGCACCTCCTTATTGACAGAGCACGGGAAACTGAAAGTCCTTGACTGGAAGTAAGCACTACTTAGCAACAACTAAACATCAGTGTGTTATCAACATTATCCTCATTCTAAATTCAAAAAAAAATGGCACTGTACCAGCTACTAGGAACAAAATTAACTCTATCCCAGCTGAAACCAGTTAGTCAGGTTTCTCTGGATTTTTTTTTTTTCCAGGAAACAAGAACTCCACACACAGACCGAAAAAATCTGTTTAAGGCAACACTGAATTACAAGTACAACTGCTCTGTATTAAGATTCAGAGAAAACTGCATTTTGTCCAGTGGCACCTCCAATGCTCGTAGCTGGTGGGACTGTCCCCACGCTGACGGCTGCTGCACAGACACAGGGACTCCCAGCATACTCTGCGCAGTGCCTTCCCGTTCGGACTTCCCACTCTGGTGTGCCTGGTGTGGGCTCAGTACTGACATGTGCACTGCCCACATTTAGCATAGTATGGAATCAGGACTCATATGGAGTCAGGGGATTATTAAGGTCTGGTGCTCATCATCCCCACTGTCCCAAGAGCACAGGAGTCATGCTAGGTTTTTTTGACCACATGAAAAATACACACCTTGAACAAGGCACTCCATTGAAAGAACAAAAAGAGAGAAAAAGAAGCTCATGAATGTTTAAGACCAAAACAAACTTTGTAGAAAGCTTCAAAGTCATCATTTCATTCTAGAAACATTCCCAAACACCACCTGCAACCCCTTAACTTTCAACATTCTCTAGGAGAAGCAATCAAAAATTAAAAAATGAAATTAAATTAGCTTTTATTCCCTAGGACTTAAGACAGGCTGACATTTGTAGGTCTTTCTTACTCTGGGTATCTCAGAACACTTGACAGGAAGAGCCAGATACTAGCATTAAAGTAACCACAAGCAAACAGAGCAGTTATTAGGAATGTGGTAACAGCTCACATGCAGCCGTGAATATTAGAACCATTTTTACTGAGAGAAGGAATGTTGGCTCTAACTCTGCAGTTATTCCTTACTCTTTTTCAAAGCGTGCCACAGGGATTTCTAACTTCCATCTGGACAGTTTTCCTTTAACTGTTTTTGAACACCATGTGTGAGAACACAACAGGATTGTAGACATTAGAAATGGAAAAGACCGATTAGATCATGTAGCCATCCCTCCTGCCAGTTGTAGATTTTTCCCTACAGAATAGTTCCTAGCACTTTGCCCAGTACAGTTTAAAGCATGTTGAGATACTTGGCTTCAACCATCTCCTTTGGAAATTATTCCACAGTGTTTGAAGAATGTTGTTAGGACATTTTTCCTGGTAGACACGGCACGCATTTTTCTTTCCTTAATGATTTCCAGCCTATTATTCCTGGTTATATCCCATTGAGCCAGCCTGAATAACTCATCTTTACACCTTCGAATAAATGGAGACAGATATGTTTCTCTGCACACTGGTCACTATTTGGCCAGACTACACACAATTTTATTGCCAAAATATACAATATGCTTTAATAAAATAATTTATTCCACCCTTTTAGTCATTGTAGGATAATTGCCTCCACCCCAGTGAACATTTTTAGATGATACTCTCAACAAATCTGTTCATTCTTCCTTACCTTCTGCTACCTTTTATTTTATTTTATAGAGAATGCAAAAGGCATAATAGACTTAAAGAAGAAAAATAGCCTTGCAAAGTCAGCACATAAGTAAATATACTACCTAACTCTTCTGAAACAGCAGCTGCTGCCAACTAGTGATATTTGCACAGGGTTTATACTTCCTCCCCTCCCTGTGTCAAAATACACATTTTACCAATGTGTAGATTTTCAAGATCTTCAGTCCTTTCCATCCTCTCTCCAACAAAAGAGGTCTATTAAACTAACTTTATTTTGACAAACAAATACTGTTATATAATATAAACCATAAGTTATTAGAAATCAGAAGCTTTTAAGTATCTCAGATTTCAAAATATTTCTTCATCCTCATTTCAGCTTCCTTAAATCAATTCACCCAATTCTTCCCTTTTTTGTCATCAGTTACTTCCTGCATTATTTTCCCTCATCTAAATTTCAGAATAATTCAGTAATATTTTTCACACTACCTTTAGTATTAAGGTTGTACATCGTAATTTCTACTACCATCCCTAGGTCACAGACTTTGCAAAAAACGAGTATGATCAATTGCGTTCAGCAAAAATGTAAACAGAGAAATTAAGAAACATGTCAGGAAAGAAAAAATTACACAAGGCATGTAGTGACTGAGGAAGAGCAAAGGAAGCGAGGTAAAAGTGTTAAGCTCAGTTCCAGGAACACAGAGAACATTGTGGCCATTCTGAGCACACACATTTAGGCTTCAAAAATAAAGCATAAAAACATAAATCCAGAAACAATAATGGAATACTGCTATGCCTTTAGATGTTTTTTCCTTACGAACAAGAACACCTGCCATTGAGGGGGATAGGTCAGAATTATTAGTTCTAAATTCATGAACCTGCTTCATCTTTATAGTGTTTCAAGAATCCTAACAGATCCAATCACTGCATTACCAGACCAGAAAGCCAAAACCACACAAAACCTTGAATACATTGAATTCAGGAGATTCCTTATTTTTTTCTTTGTGTTTATTAAAAAATACATGATGTCTCAAATTAGAGACATTGAATTAACCCACCAACTCTTCCACTTCCATAAAGTCATAAGATTGCATTTCTCTACGGGTGCACAAAGCTAAAGAAACAATGCAGACACAACTTCATGAAGCCAGTTCAAGTAGCTCTACAAAGGCTACCCAACAAAGATAGGTCTATTAAATCAGTTTAATTCTGGCAAAGATATTGATTATGCATCTTTATTACAACAGAATTTACAAGCTAAGAGATGCAATGTTTGAACTACTCATTCCTAATTCCTATTATTTAGTCCAGTCTGAAAGTGTCTTTCAAATCATCTTTGCAAACACTAGTGTGAATAAAGTCTTAACTCCTCTGCTTTCCTTGGAAAAGACACAGCACAAAGTGCCTTCAACGTTCAAGTGAGAGAAACATAATTAGCTTCTCCTGTTTTAGGAAGGTGCCCTTTTTAAAAAAAAAAAAAAGAAAATGGAATAATGAAATACATTGCAAAATAAAATAAAATAAAATNTTCCTAATTCCTATTATTTAGTCCAGTCTGAAAGTGTCTTTCAAATCATCTTTGCAAACACTAGTGTGAATAAAGTCTTAACTCCTCTGCTTTCCTTGGAAAAGACACAGCACAAAGTGCCTTCAACGTTCAAGTGAGAGAAACATAATTAGCTTCTCCTGTTTTAGGAAGGTGCCCTTTTTAAAAAAAAAAAAAAGAAAATGGAATAATGAAATACATTGCAAAATAAA